>PVKE010028656.1:0-20775 GCA_004027555.1 Craseonycteris thonglongyai
TGACTTCCGGTCGTTGCTGCCACCCTTTTAAAGTGGGTAGTTTGGGGCAGTGCCTTACCTCTCTTGTCTTCAGTTTCCCACTAGGGAAGAAAAAAAAAACAATATTGTGTTTACATAGTCTAGAGACTTTTAACATAATCAAATGGAAAAATGGTTGCAAAATGCTTTACAAAGCAAGAAATTTTCAACTAAGACAGCATATTTGCATCTTGAAAAGTGGGTGACAGAAAGGTAAAGTGACTCATGCTAGAACGTTCAGCTTATTATTATATATGAGAAAAAACTAGGCTAGCAACTAATTTCAAGTTCCTTCCACCACACTACCTGCCTATTTGAATAACTAGATTATGTACACAAAATATTGATCAGAAAAATATATAACACTATAAGATGGATACTCTATTTTATAATATAAGAAAGCAAAAGTATTTATTTGCATTAAAAGATTAGAATAATATTCATATATTGAGGCATTATTATTCAGTTTTATTATAAAACAAAACAAATTTACTCTATGTATTTGACAATAACTTCACTGATTACTGACAATTTCATAACTACTGGTTTCCAGCCTCTCACCCACTTGCCATGAAAACCAAAACCTTTTATTTCCATATCTAATATTAGGTACATGCCTGCTGCATATGTTGTTGTGCAAACAAGATTTTATTTAAAAATTGACCTCTCAGTCTTGTCCAAAATGTTCTTGGGCATCTTGTGCTTCAATGGCCCTTACTCATGTTTAGTCTATATTTTACAGTATGAAAGGTATTCTTGCCAGAGAAGAGGAAAACAAAATAAGCAGTATTTTTTTCTCTCTCTCAAGATACCTTAAGGTCATATTAAAAGTTTTCAAATGAACCTGAGGATTAGGGGATGCCGACCTGACTTTCTTGCAATCAAAGTTCCTAATGAATCGGATCAATTAAAATATAATATATTGAATTGTTCTTCTTTACTTATTTTTGGTTTTCATGTGTTTTATTTTTAAATTACATCAACCTACTGCAGAACATACTTCCCGGTGTTTTTGCAAGTTTCTACTGAGTTTAGATCAAAGAAAAAAATTTTTTTTTAATTCTTTTAATGCCTTGGGAAAACAGGAAAATGGCTTTACATGTCAGCTAACTGAACAATGTTAAATTGTGTGTCTTTTATATTCATTTCTTTCTGCAGGAAAAATCTTTATGGATTATCCAAATTTACTGTTATGACACAAAAATATTTCAAACATGATTGTGGATCCTTGTTTATACACACAAACAGATTCAAAATGTAAATCGTTATGTTAGCACAGTTTGTGAAATGTCATTCCATTATGTGATCACTTCCTATTCTATAATTTTGCTCAACATCTGAAAAATATCACCAAATTATTACAAGATATTGCCAAAGTATCCTTTTAAAAAAGAAATGTTCCTTTAATCAGATTTGAAACAGAAACAATCTTGGAAACTCAGTCTTTCTCCTTTCTTTAAGAAACTACTGTCTTACTGAGCTGTAGTCATTTGTTCATATTACTCTCCAACTTTGGATCATAAATTCCTTAAGGAAGGGACCATGTATAATATATCTTTATAACCCAAAGAGTTTGGCATCTAGAAGGCACATCAAAAGTGTTTGTGAAATTGAGTTAGTATAATAAGTGATGCATGCTATAATTTTATAACTTTATCCTCCGTATTACTAACCTCCTATGAAAACTGAGAAGATATCCCCTCAAGAGCATGACTTTCACCAGCCATAAATCCTGCACAGCCTGTCTACTTCTGGGGACCAAGACACACCCACTATTCCTTATTCTCACACTAGCACAATGTAGGTAAAGCATGACAGAAAGAACCACAAGTCCAAGGGGTCAATAGCTAGCATGACCATTTTAATATGCATTGCACTGGAATCCTATTTGGCTTACTGAATCCTTTTCACCCTCATAAGTGTTGTCTTCGAGTGATAAGTTACATGATCTTCTGATTAATAGCTATATTTCAGTTGTGTCTTTCTTTTTATTCTCTATATGGAGACTTGGAAGAGTAGGCTCTTAAAAAAAAAAAAAACACTAGGTAAAATGGTGCAGAAAACAAAGACTGTGTGACATTTTCTGCTGCCCCTGAATTAGCACCTAAGACCCAAAGCTGAAAATAAATAAGCAAAGAACATTCTACATTTTTAAAAGAATGACCAACATCAAGAGTCAGAAATCTGTGTCAAAGTTTATTAGGGAGCTATCAAACTTGACCCAGTACTCCCCAGTCATCCATCCAGCCCCATCCCAATCCCCAACCCCACCACTTCTTTTAGTTTATAGATTGGGCAGAGGAAAGAGTCCTGAGTTACTGGCCTACAGCATGATGTAGAAACCTAAGTGGAATGCAGTCACTCCGCATTGATAAAGGAGGGTCCCAGAAAACCAATTTGAGAAGAAAAGACCATAATGTCATTCCCCAAGGATGTCTGTGTATACAACAAAATTAGAGATCTTCCCCACTATTCCTATAGAACCAGGGGAAGAAACCTGGCAAGAAAAAGCAGGACAGGGAGAAGAGGACACCATGGAGAGCCTGAACATCCTACACCTGGAGTAGAAAAAAAGTGTGTGTCCCTTAGGGTCAAGTGGACACAACAGAGAGAAACTGGACTTAGACTTTCCTGCCAGTGCCGGACCCAGGAAGGCTGACTTCCAGGGAAAGCATAGTCAAAGAGGCTGATTCTAAACCAAAGCCAGATTTCCTCCAAGGAACAATTGTGTGATAAGGAGAAATCAAGCCACCAAACACACACCTTCCACAAAGGGTCATCCCAAATATATATGCACTTCCAGAGAACCAGCTTTGACAGCCCTCACAAAGCGGTCTTCAGTGGCTAGATGGTGTTATCCAGACAAGCAGTAACAATGACAACGCCACACAGCAGCCAGTTAAGGAAACGTCTCTAGCACCTTTCTCCTCTGGGCTTACCAATATTAATATCTGAGTATGAGGAACCAGAAATAAGAGAAAGATAATGATATAAACTCTCTATGGTAACATAATTCTTCCCACTTCAGGTCATTAGAGCTGTAAGATTTAAGTTAGATAGATTAGAATTTTAAACTGGATGTGTTTGTTTGTTTGTTTAAGCTAGAAGTCACCAGGAAATTTTTGGATCCCCAATATGTCACTTTAGGATTTTATTCATCAAGAAAAAAAAGTTCAAATCAACAGAGTTGAGGGCAATAATTAAAACAAAGGAAAACTGAAATACGCACCAAACCAAGTTGAGGCTGGTTACCAGAATTCACAATCTGACTTTATTTTCAAAGTATGACCTTTGAAAATTAATGAAGTGCTTAGAGACAAGTGCTCAAAGTATCATGAGCTTGGAAAGGCACCTTGGCTGGGCATATAGAAGGACTAACTTCTAGTCTGCATCCTAGGTTCATGGCCTATGCAGTAAATGGCTGCTCAGGGATTCACTAATTCATATGTTTTCATTCAATTGAATTCAATTTCATTCAATTCAATGCTTTCATTCATTGTCTGACCCATTGATTAGAACTTGGATGTAGACCTCAAAGCCTTATCTGTTTGTTTTTCCAACCAGTTTCTGAAATAATGCTTTCTCTCCTCCAAATCCATTCCTAAAGCTTAAAGAGACTCTCAGCAAGGAGACAGACCCAACCAATGACACCTCTGCCAGATAACCTGACTCCAAGGTAGCAATTCTTTCTGTCTTCGTCTTCTGTATCTGCTTCCCCTACTTTCTGGTGACACAAGATTTGAGAAAAGAATAACCTTGGTAAAAATATTAAGGACCCCTCTTAGAAAAGGTAGTTTACAGACTGTATTTGAACTCTTAAAGGGTATTCTTCTGAAACCATTCTGAAATACTACATTAGGTCTGCAGGTTTCAGAAATGGCTCTGCTGAATAACAAAACCTACTTTCCTATTCCTACTTAATTAGTAATTAGCACAAGTAAGTCTCCAAGCCAGGCTTTCTCTGGATTGGCTAACGCTAGGCCAGAGGAGTACAATGACAGTTAAAAACTGGTTAAGTATTAAAGGTATCTTAAATGTGGGTGCCATGAACTCTTTTTGCTGTCTTTACTGTATCCTTGTCCCTAAGGTCTTTATAGGATAGAGTCAAATTAACAGTTGGTCAGGGGTCACAGATTTCTTAGCTTCTGACTTCATCAGGAACTTGGAATTAACTCCATTTAGTTCTGTTCCAGGGTATGCAGCCCTGTTTCCAAGGCTTTCCTATCTTTTGGCTCACGAAGTTCAATTTAGTCTATGCCACTGAGCCAATCTTTCTGGCCCACACCTACCACCTACAACCTCCATTATGGAAGAAAGATTAATTATAACAAATCTCCATAAGTACTGGTCTAGATTTAAAAGAAAAAATTCTTTTCCATACATTTTCTTTCAATACCTCTCACATTACATAGGTAGCCATAAACTCCACTTATATGTAGTCCCAAGCCTTTAGGTTTCAGGAGGAATGTTGTAACTCCTGCCCCGCCCCACCACCACCACCACCACCACACTCACACACCTCACTATCACCATAACCACCACTACCATTAGGCCAAGTGTACAATTTGAAAAACAAAATAGAAATTCTGCTACTTATAAGACAACTAAGAAACAGATTGGAAAGAAATTCATTTAGTAGAATAAGCCATAATGACCAAATAACATCATAAAATGTTTGGATAGGAATTTACACCATAAAATGAACCAATATACTTAATTTTGTTTTGGGAATTTTTATTTGTTGTATCTAAAATCTATGGTGTTTAAAGAGGCAAGAAAAAAAGGCTAAAAGTAGTATAGTATTCCACTTACAACTGAAATCTGGAATATTTAGAATAGAATCAAGCCTTTTTTTTTCTTTAAAGATTTATTTTTATTGTTTTTGACAGAGAGAGAGAGATACAGAGACAGAGAGAAGGGGGAGGGCCCAGAACAGTCTCCATAGCTGCACATCATTGGTTTTCCCACATAGTTTCATTACACAGGTAAGTACAGGGCCACACAGGGTGGGAACTGGGCCGGGGTCTCACCCCGGTGTGAACCAAACTAGGGGCACTCCCCAGTTCAGCATATGGGTCTGCATGGGCCAGGGCCAGAATTTGATCCTCGGTCCCCAGGGCTGCAAAGTGAGTGCTTAACCCACTGAGCCATCCCGACTTCCCCAGAACCAAGCTTCTTGCTAGCATTCTTCTCTCTTGTCCTTCCTATCATTTCACCACCCCACATAATCATGTGCCAAAGAAATTTTTCAGGAAGCCCTAAATATTCTTAGAAAATCATGGCATGCATTTTATATGAAGGGAACTATGCTTACCCAAAGACAGGTTGTTTTGATGTCGTGAAAAGAGGATGGGTTTTGCAGTGAAGGCTGACCTGGGGTTGGCTCCTGGCTCCAGCTAAGAAAATTTAGGTTTATTAACTCTCTAAATCTTGGTTACTCTATATGCAAGATATAGTAATTTAATCCATCTCTGGGTGTTATACAGTAGACTCACTGTTAACCAGAATTCAAGCAACTAGCAAAAACTCAAGCAACCTGCACCTTACTTGAGATTTTGCTGGCTGCTTGAGTTCCAGTTAATGGAGAGTCTATGTACTGTGCATTTATCCAACATCTACCAATCCCCATGGGTGATGGTTAACTGAGAGTCTATTGTATTTACTATGTCATATGTTTATGTGGAAGAGCTAGTATATAATTGTTTTTTGATAAGTGTTTTGCATATGAACTTAGCTCTTAATCAAACAGAAATAGAGAAGTCATTTCTGGAAAACATTTTAATTATATAATACTATTATTCAAATCTGTTATGTAAGTGCTTTAAGTAGGTCTCATGAGATAGCTAAATGAAACATCATTAGTTTTTCCCTCTTACTTGTTAATTTTCAATTATTTACCCTTTTGGCTTTGGTTAACAACTAATAGATTGCTATATGCCCTCTAAAATCACCTGAGGAAACAAGAGGATTTGTTTGTACAGCCTTAAGTTCAAAACATAATCAAGATTCTGATAATCTGCTAAGCTGGCAACCCTGAGAGAACACAAGAGAAAAAAGGGTGATTAATAAGGCATTGTTTCCCTTTGATCACATTTTCATCAAAACAGCAAAAGTCAGCACTGCTTAGCAGCTTACAATTGTTAACAGTTTATATCTGTAACAGAAGCTGGAAACTATTACTAAAATCTCTTTTTTCCTTTGTTAAAACAAAATCTGCATTTCTAACCAGCAGCATGAAAGTAACATTCAGGCAAGCAGCAGTCAAGAAGTTATAAAATAGTAGGGACTGAGATTGTTGTTGCAGTGAGACAAGTAGGGAACAAACATTTTTCAAATGTTATGATGGTCTTCTTGCACAGTCCCTTCCAGTGATAAGCCTCTTTTCAGCCAGTTATAAATACACTAGACAGATACAAGCCTGGTTAAAATAAAAGCCTTCAAGGGATGGGTACTATATGCTGAATAATGAGTTGTTGCAATAGAATTGGTGACTTGGAATTAGAGCCTATTTTAATGTCTAGCTACTCACTCCATACAGAAATTTCTCCTATAACATACCCCAACACTCCAACAAAGAAAACTATTAATTTTTCTTCCAGACAACCCATCCTATCCTGCTACAGCTCTGAAGCTCAGGTCAAGTTCAGGAAAACTAGTCACTTAGAATTTTATAACTATACAGAGATCTTACTTCACAGATAGGATCTTGATATGAGGATGCCCGAGGGCATACAGGGAAGAAGCAGACTTCTGGAGCTCTACCAATTCCCAGTTAGGTGTCTACTGGTGAGAACGAAGGGCAGCAATCCCCTCACAAGCAGATGGTGCTTCCTCTGTAGGTGCTCATTCTCAGCAGACAAGCACGCTGTGGGTCAAAGAAGGTGAGAACTTCCATCAGTTCTAAGGGCTCCAAAGGGTGGGTTAGCTGGGTATTTGAGCCTCAACCTCAAAGGAAAAGACAGATCCCAGCCCCTTTTCTTTCATCCTGCTTAGTTTAGTCAGTTACCCAATTACCCAATTAGCACCTGAAGTTTGTGGAAATCCTAGACCAACTGTGTGTTGAGACCTGAAGCAAGGTAGGCCTCCCCCAGATCACCACTTTTCCCTCTGTGCAGGGAGGAAGCGTTCAGGTGACTTCTTCCTCACAGCAGTGGACCAACTGGGGAAGCGGCAAAACAGGCTTTATTGCCTGTTGGCTTCATAATGAAAAAGACTGGATGTTAACTAGACTTGCCATAGTGATCATTTTGCAATATATAAAAATACTGAATTATTATGTTGTATACCTGAAACTACTACAATGTTATATGTCAATTATCTCTCAATAAAAAACCTGATTTTATATTTAACACTTCACATTTTTTTAATGAGAAATTTACCTCCAATATCTGAACCAGAAAGAAAATTAGACTTTATCAACCAATTAAAGTGCCACATCTTACTCATCTTTGTATCTCCCAATGTTCAAAGCAAAGCATATAGCAGGCATTTGGCAAACAGCTGACCTCAGTGAAAGACTGAAATGTATTCAAGGACTAACCTTCAAAAGCATGTCTTCATGTTAGGGATTATCAGACTCAGGGTTCGCTGTGCAGTTTTCCCACCTCTGCAATAAGGTTTCTGTACACAATCATTTGTAGAACACAAGCCTGAAGAGATATATCCAACCTAAGGTATTCAAAAATAAAGAAACACACATGAGGAAAAACAAATCATTCTTTGGCATTTTTTCACTCGATGTATGTGCAATATAACTTTTCACAATATTTAGAAAATTGCTCAAGTAGGATCTGTATAATAGAAGCACAATTTCTTACTGAATCTTCACATGGATAGTTATGAAACTTGGCTAACATTTACCTCCATTATGGCCTTTTCTTAAGACAAGTTGCAACAATATGGCCTAAGAAACAAACAAACAACTAAGGGAGCTGTTTATGCAAGTGACTTAAATTAAGATGTAGAAAATACAGGCAATAATGGGTTCTTAGGGATCATTTAGCCCCATAGGTGGGTATATCAGAAATACCATTTGTGTGTGTGTGTATGAGAGAGAAAGAGAGAATCAGAGACAGACAGAGATACAGAAAGAACAAAATAGCTCTCAGAGGCATAAGGGTGAGAAATTTTTCAAAACAAACCAAAAAGATTACAGTATTACATTCTAGTGTACATTCAACAATTAGGTTGACCATATGTACCACTGTTTTCTGACCTGTTAAAAAACAGTACATCTGTTCAGCCTGTATCAACATACATACAGTTATATCATTGGTTAAGTGAGGCCAGAGAGTTGATGAAAATGAAAAGAGGAATTCCTAACACCAAACTTATTGTAATAACTTGATTAAACATTGCCATGGAAAGGTCTAAGAAGACTGTTCTCTCATTACTGGTAATTTATGAGTATGGATGATTGCAGATGAGTCAAAGTTTCACGCAGGTGGACTCCAGCCTGTTTTGGGCAAAAACAAGTGCTCTGGGGCACACTTCCACTTCTGGCCTTGGGGCTTGAAGAGGGTGGAAGACCCCACAGCAGCCAAGGAGCACCTGAGGTGGCAGGAGGGACTATGGCCCATCCTCCAGACTCTAGGCAGAGAAGTCCTAGCATCCTCCCCAGGGAAGACAGAGAGCCACTGCCTGCAAAGTAAATTTTCAATCGCTTACCTTGGCACAAAGTCCTTTTGCCGAACCACTGCCTTCCCTCCTGGCCTCTTATTCTGCTCACCCATGTCCACCTTATACTCCACACATCACTTGCCAGCTTCACCTTGCCTACGCTGAGCCTGTCAGTTTCCACAAATGACAGTACTAACTCTCTCACACTGGGAAAATTAATAGCAGTTTCCCCTCCTTGCAATAACCTTTGTCCACTATTGAAAACCTGGAGAACTTTCACTCAAATGCCTCTTGTTCTATGAAATCTTCTATTCATCATTTGACTGGTACACCAAGATGATTAGTCTGTCCTATTCTACCACCACTGACTCTTACATAAAACACTCATGGAACTAATTGCACAATATTAATTTTTTGTCTTCCCTATGAGGCTGAGACTTCTTGAGGGCAAGAACAGTGTTTCATTAATCTTGAATTACCATTATCAAATCCAATGTCAGCTACCCTGGTACCCCCTAAACAGGAAGAAAAGCCTTGAAGAATTCTTGGTGATTCAGATAAGACAATAGCTGGCTGACTTATGCTATTCTGGATGAAAGCAGGGGACAAAGTAAGATTCAACAAATCATGTTATAAGGTAGACTTGGAGTGTGACAAGCTATGTTCAAATGGAAATGAGACATTATTCTGTCTGAGCTGAACTATAACTATGAGACCTGGAAGGAGCCTCTATGATTTTCAAAGAGGCAGCCTTAGTATAGGCTGAAAACTTAAGACTCTGCAGTCAGTACAAGTTCAAACCCTAGCTCTTCCATGGAATAGTTTCATCACCTTGGGTAAGTTATTTAACTTCTCCATTCCTCAGTTTCGTCATCTAAAAAATTGGAGGAGTATTGTTACCTAATGGGTACTCTTGCATTTACTTAGGAAAAAGTCATTTTTTTCTTCTATGTACAAGTAGGGGTTCATTATTAAAGGTCTGTATAACATACGATTCTATCCCATAAGTATCTGGTGACAATGACCTGTGTAAGGTAGAACTATAACCCTAATATATTTATATGACTTTATATGGTTATTGTCCTTTAAATTTCTAATTTACCCATGATCCATTTCAGCATCTAGTTAAAATAAATTATCATTCCAGAGTCCTGGATAAACCTCATGAATTTCACTATTGCACAGCAGTTTCAAAATTTGGTGTGCTTGTTTGCTTTGCTGCTGTTTACTTGCTTGCTTAAATTGGGCTTCATTAAGGAAAATGAGCATATAAAATAAGTTTTAAAGTTCTCCACAGGTCAAACTTCATCATAATTGATGTTTATACCTCCCAAGATCTAATAGAGCCTTCATGAACTCTTCAAATGAGAGCTGACTTCTGATATTGACAGGTGTGCAAACTACCATGAAGATGAGGAGCTCTACCATGAAGATGAAGATGAAGATGAGGACAGGCCATCTTCCATTTCTTGCTGTAAGATATTCTAATACTTCCATTAAAAAATGTCTCCTAATGTAAGATCAGGGAAAGAAGAAGTTACAGGGTTAAAAAAAAAAAAAAAAGGTAATAGATTCTGGTCTACAGCTTTTTTAGCCAGCAGCAATTAATTTCCTTCATAGTTTTCATCCCAGACTCTGATTCAGAATATTACTATTAGACTTGTTATTCATCCAACAGGCATTCAATTTTGTCTGCAGAATAAAGAAAACAGATGTAACATTTTTCTATTATTCTAAATGATAGTTAGTATTGTTTAAATAAGACAAGAGTTTTTAAACTCTGTGGTTTTAATCACTGTACCAAAAATTCTTGGGAACTAAAATGTAATCTGTGACTTTTTTGTAGGGAGAGTAATGTGGCCAATGTAGGTCTCCACATCTCCATGTTGGGCAAGTATGTGTAGTCTATTAAGAATCAATAAGCATGTAATTAGAAAGCATTAAAGATATAAGAACTGGAACTGAAATGATTGCTACAAGGCAATCCAAAAATTTTCAAACTAGTGTTCGGTTCTTTAATTCAAATGCAAACTTCACTCTCTGATTTATGATTAAAATGTTCCTTTGAAACTAAATTTATTTTTCCTCTCTTTGCAAGATTATCAGTGATTAAGATTTTATTAGCACTCTGCCAAAATGATCTGTTTACATACCACTGACCACCCTGTTCAATAGTGACACTTCTATTGATGAAGCTTAATTTTCTATTAAGAACTGAGAGTGAAATATTATGTGTACACAAGTCAGTAAACAAAAGACACAACTGAGTTTGATGGAATAATCTAAAACAAAAACAATATTTCAAAAGATGAAGGAAGAAGACAGAGCATCCCTTTCTGACTCCTGTATAATGAAGTCAGCTCACACCCACCAAACAGTACGAGGAGTTCATTAAAAATGTATCACATCTGCCTTTTGTTCCCCCAAATTTTTCCAAGTTAGTACCCACTTCTCTGTTTTACTACTTCTTACTCTGAGCTTTCCTAATACCTCAGTTCTCACTGGTCCCCAACCTACACTGGTCACACTTTTTCTGAGTTCATACCTTACCTGTAGTTTTCCACCCAATCCTTTCATCAGCTATCCAGCTGGGACTCATCACTTGGACTCTTACAGAACATATCTTTCATCTGTTTCTGCAGCTCACAAATGAAGAGTTTCCTCAGCCCCAGGGGATACACAGGCTGAACTGTCCCACCCTACTCACTCAAGTTAGGGGAGCGGGATGAAGGTTAATTATCTAACTTGTAAGGGCCCATAATTGCAAAGATCAGGATGACATAAGAAAGAAGAAAAATGATCTTAGGAAAGTAAAAAATAAATTATCAACACATACTATTTACTACTGATAAACCCATAATGGCAGGTCTAGTTTTTACTGTAAACAAAAAGAACAACAAGAATTTAGAAACTCAGAAGCCCCCAGATATTTAAATGATTATTTGCCATTTCATCTAGAAAAAGAGAAATTGTCTTATTAATAAAACAATTTTTTAATATGTAACTTCCCAGACCTTCTTTAAGCAAAATCTTCTAAAGATTTTTAAAATCTTACTTCTCTTTGTTCAATTTTATTTATATAATTTTATATCATATTACATTATTTACACTGATTATTGAATAAGTGCAAATGAATACTTAAAATATATGCAGAATATCTAATGAATACTCATGCTGTCACCTGCTCCTAGCTTAAAAGATAAAACCTAGTCATTTTGATCCTCCTTGTGCACTGCCATGTGATCTCTCCCCACACTGCTGTGAGTCTCACAATCTTTCTCCCAAGAATTTGTATTTATTAATCCCATACTTCTCTTTGTGGTTTTATTGCATATAATTATATCACAAGAATATAGTACCTGGTTTTGCATTACTCAGACTTTACACGAATGGCATAATTCTTCTGAAAATTGTTTATTTCAAAATGATGATTAATACAGGTTGACTCATGTAGCTGAGATCCATTAATTTTCAGGCCTGTATTTTGTTCTACTGCATAAATAGACCAACTGTCAGTTCAGTTGGACAGTTGAATTGCTTAAAATTTTTGCAGTTACAGACAATGATAATACAAACTTTCTTGGTTCACGTGTGCAACAGTTTCTCTTAGGCACGGGCCTTGGGGTGAAGCTCTGGGTCATGAGGTTAGCGCAAGTCTTCAAATGTACAAGATAATGTCAGATGGTTTTCCGAGAGTTTTATCAACATATTCTGTCAATTACTGAGAGAAATGTCTTAATAATAGTGGAATAGAGAAATTCTATTTGTTGTTTTGGTATGTGGGTGTATCTGTGTGTGTCTGTGTCATTAAATTCATAGAAGTTTTGAACTATTACAACTTACTAGCAACTTAAAAATTTTATTGTAGTCATATCTTATGTTTCAAGTAGTGCATTATTTGAACTTTGGTTCTTAAAGTATATTTGGTGTTATCATATAGTTTATCATTCTTTTTATTAGTATTAGCCTCCTGTATCACATTTTCAAGCTGTTCCTTGCAATTCAGGTATGTACCTTGTAAGGAACCGGTATCTGGATGCTTTTATATAATCTGAAATATTTGCTTTTTAATTAAAAATTCTAATCAATGTACGATTATTATTTCCTCCTTTCCGATCCTTATTCCTTTATTTTAATATGCTTTTTATTTCTGTCTTTCCTCCTTCCCTCCCTTTTTTCTTGTTTTATACTCCTTGTTGACTGTCTTTATTATGGCTCTGTTTCCTATTTCATTGATTTTTTTGCTCTTATATCTGTCAGTTCTTTCTATTTTTCTTAAATTAATAGTCTTATTCTTTTGTTAATATTTTAACTTGCGTACCTAGGTCATTAATTTCCAGCTTTTATTTTTCTCAAATATAAGCATTTAAAGCTAAAAATCTTTCTCAAAACATTACTTTTATTGCCGCCCACAGTTTTATACGAAATACTTTTTTCTTTTAGTTCTTAGTATTTATTTTTAATATCCATTATAATGTTCCTTGTTAGAAATTTATTTTAATTTCCATACATTAAGAACAATTTTTATTTATCCTTCTATTTTTAAGCTCTGACTTAATTGTATTTTGGGGTCAGACATTTTGACCAGAACCATAGCTGAAATTTGATAGAAACCTGCTTCATTGCCCAGTACATAATCAATTTTTGTAAAGGTCACATTTATAAAATTTTGAGTAAAATATATGGTCTCTAACATTGAAGACAGAATTCTATATATTTCCACTAAATCAAGTTGAAACTTACCTGGTCTAATATCATATAAAGTTTGCTTTTTTGTGTCTGTTTTTCCTATTTTCAATCATGGGGAGAGGTGTGTGATTTCTCACTAAGACGATGGTGGGTTTCTCAGTGCAGCTATATGAGTATTTTGAGACTATTTTATTAGTTGCACACATTTTTAGAATTGTTATATTTTCCTAATGAAACCAAACTTTTCTCACTGTGTTGTAACAATGTGTATATATTGCGCTTTTTTCCTTACAATCTTTTTTTTCCCTGATATTATATAGTTACAGCAGATTTGTTTCATTAGTAATTTCTGGATAAACCTTATGTGTTCTTAAGCTTTAAATGTATCATTTGTAAATAACATTTATCTGAATGATTTATCAATTTGCAATTTCTGTCATTCAACTTGTGAGGTAAATCCATTTAACTCATATTTGAACTTCTTCCTACTATATAATTCTTTTGGCTTGTTTCACTTGTCCCTTTCCATTTTTTCTGTTTTCTTGCTTTTTTATTTAATTATGTATTTCTTCTTTTTTTTCTTTAATGCATTTTTTTTCATACATTGATTTGGGATTTATACACTCTAGTCTTTTAGTGATTACCCTTACTTCACCGTGCTTGCTTAACTAAACAAAGTCTAACATTAATCTATTCCTGAACAACAAAAAGACTTTAAAATACATTAGTACTGATCATCTTCTTTCTCAATTTATATAATATTAAACACTATTGTCATCATTTCATTCAGAGACCATATGGATTGTTCATTATTTTTCTTTTATTTCTGTGACTGCTTTTTCTTTTTCTTGAAAATAGTCTTTAGGTGCTAGAGGTTTCACAAGAACAGATTTCTTGGTAGGAGGCTCTTTCTGTATTTTTTAATTGTCAAGTGGCTTTTTTAGAATATATTTTATATCATTTACATCATTTTAATCATAAAATATTTAATGTAATTTTAATTTCCTTCTGCAGAAGTATTATTTAGGGTAGCTGGTCCACAATCCCTGCCAGAAATAGAAAAGCAAATCATAAAAATCTTTAAATATTTGTAAAATATGGCCTTAAAAAGCAACATACCTTTTTATAGTAATAATTGTCATCTTTCAAGTAAAATGGTGATCTACCATTAATAGAGCTTATGTTTTGAATTAGAATGATTTGTATAGCTCTAGGCCCATGACATGCCCTTTTTCCCAGATGGCTGCTGGCAACACATTCCTGACTTGGCAAAGGAAAATTAAACCCATGGTTCTGAAGCAGAGTCTGGGTAATTGGCCCCATGTAAACAATGAGGCCATGTCTTTGGCTTCCTCAGCAGCATGTGCTGACCAACTCAGCTAACAAACCATCCTAATAGGTTATTTCCACTAAAGGAAAAAGGCTAATTTTTACCCTTAACTTTAAATACAATAATGATGCATACACAGAAATATAGTTGATAGGGGACAATGGGGTGGCTCAGCAGGTTAAGTGCTCGCTTTGCAGCTCCTGGGTCCAAGGATTGACTCTCAGCCCCAGCCTGTGCAGACCCCTATGCTGAACTAGGCGGTGCTTCCCATGCAGGAGGCCCCCAGTTCGGTTCTTGCCCTCTAGTTTGGCCCCTGGCTCAAGGGGGCGTGCCTCCCATAAGGAGGCCCCCAGCCCAGTTCCTACCCTGCAGAGCCCTCACTCACCTGGAATGAAACCATGTTGAAAATTGATGACGTACAACTTTGAAGACTATTCTGGGCTCTCCCCCTTCTCTCTGTCTCTCTCTGTCTCTGTCTCTCTTCCTGTCTCTGTCTCTCTTCCTGTCTCTGTCAAAAACAATAAAATAAACCTTTTTTAAAAAAAGAAAAGAAATATAGCAGATAAATGTAGGTAGAAGGATTAAATCAGAAAAACAACATTTCCAGCCTCAATATAAACTGACCCAGATAAAGATCATTATTAAAGGCCAAAATTATTGGGTGAAAGGCTTAAAAATAAGATATTCACACAGTCTCTCATATCATCCTAATTAAACGCAAAGAGAATACTACATATTCTAATGTAGAAATTTCACATTCAAAGGCTCAATCAAGTGTGCCAACAAATTGTGGACAACCTGAGATCAGTTGCCTCGGTGTGATGCAATAAAAATATACCAACATCATCTTTGTGGTATCTTGTCAAAAACAGTCTGATTCTAAACTTGAGGGAAAAAATGAAATTTTAGAAGGTAGAACATTATACAAGACAATAAGTTTATGATCTTTAAACAAAGCCAAACCTATTTAAAAAAAAAAAGAAGAAAGAAAAGAAAAAGGTAAACAGAGTGTTCTGGATCAAGAGACTAAAAATTACATAATAACCAAATGCAATGCATAAAATTTGATTGGATCTTGGATTAAAATATATATATATATACATATATGATTTCATTTATTGTGAAATCCAAAAACAAAAAAGCAAAAAAAAAAAAAATGAACAAACAAAACAGAAAAACGAATATAGATACAAAAAAGAAACTGATGGTTGCCAGAGGAAAGGGAATTGAAGGATAGGTAAGAGAGGTGAAGGAGAATATAAGGTACAAATTTCCAGTTATGAAATAAATAAGCCATGGAGATGTTGTGTACAGCACAGGGAACATGTTCAATAATATCATAATAATTTTGCACAATGACAGATGATTACTAGATTTAATCATAGTGGTCACATTTTAAGAGATATAAATGTCAAATCACGATGTTGTACATTTAAAACTAATATAATATTGCATACCAACTATACTTTTTAATTTTAAAAAATGTGAGTAGCTACATAAGACAATCCCTCAGTTGAATATGGATAGTAGAACACTAGGTAAAGTTTTTAAATTATTTTAGGTATGAAATTGGCATTATAGTTATATAGAAGAATGTCCTTATTCTTAGGATTTACAAGCTGAAGTAGTTAAGGGTGAAGTGTGATGGTTTCAATTTAGAGTAAAGATAAAAAAAAGAGAGATGGGTCAGGGAGAATCGAAGGATGAGAGATAGCAAATGTGGCAAATATTTACAATTGAATGAAGGATATATAAGTATCCATTTTCTTTAGTCTTAAAATTTTTCAAAATAAGAAGTTGGGGAAAATAATGTGGAAGATGACCCATTCTCTTTCATTACTTCACTAAACAAGAAATCCAATCCTGAAATATACCCTAAGAGATTTAGTTGAAATACATTTCACAGTGAAGGCTGCTAAACACTGTAACAAATGGCTAAAGAAGTTGGGGTATCTCCTTGTGGGGAGACCTTAAAATTTAGACTGTGATTGTCTAGGATGACTTGATGTTACAATCACCCGGCTGAAAGCTTGCACCTTAGTGTCCTCTTTGGTTTAGAATTTTCAGATCATTAATTTACTTCAAGACACTTATGATCTAATTATTAGTTGAGAACTCAATCGAATAATTCAGCAAAACAATGTATTATGGAGGGTCTTTGAAATTATATTCAGGTTTCAAATTGTGGATCAGCACATTGATGCAATAGGCTTTTAGTAATTAAATTGTGTAAATATTCAATCTCCCTCAGAGTAGTGTGAAACAGAAGCCAATTGTAATACCAACAGATTATGGAAATACAAATTTTCCCTAGTCTAAAGTCAACTTAGCTAAGCATGTGTTTTAGTTTGTATATCATGCCCTCTTTAAAGAACTTGAGAATTTTAAGGTTGACTGAAGGATTAATTTTTACCGTGAATATTGGCAATATGTTAGTGATCATAAAAGCTATTGGGGCAAATAAATATTTTACAAACATGCAGATTATGAAATAATGAGGTAGTTATAAGAAAAATTATGAAACAATGCAAATTTAACTAAATGTCTATTTCTAATTTTGTAAATTTGCATTAAAACACATACATAAAATGTCATTCCTATAATTATCAAAACTAACCGTAGTGATTAAACAGCTAGTGCAATCTACAAAGAATGCACCAATCAGGTACACAGCTTGAAAATATGAAATGTTAAACATAACCTTGCCTAGATGTTAAATTATTTACATAATAATGAAATCACAATTCTTTTACCAAGTGATAATTTATCTGTGGCACTTCTCAAGTGGTCTATAGAGACATTTATTCAAGGCTCAAAAGAGCATTTTTATCCAGCAAATGCCTAAATCACCTAAGGAACTTTGATTACATTTTTAAAGATTTCTAGGGCCTGAAGATTTGTCTTGTTAATTAACGCTTTTATCATCAAATAGCTTTTTTCTTCTGTTTACTGATGTTATCCCTTGTTATGTTTAATACCATTTGTCTTGTTTAAAGTGAGCACATCAAAGTAGGTACTGCTCTAGTACGGTCAGACTAATCAACTCCAAATTGTTTCAAAAGGGCTCATGGGTTCTGTGTTCTTGCTTCTCTGCATCTCTTTTGTAATAGAATGACTGACTGCTAGAGAAAGGACCATTAGACCATATAGTTCAATGGTTTTCAATAAGGGCTCTGATATCATATTTTACATACTTCCCTGTCTCCCAACCAGTAACCCAGAAAGCTTCCCAGAGAGCTGATATTTATGATAAAAACTTAAAGTATACACCTGAGGCTCATGTACTTGGTTAGTTCTGTTTATTTAAGTCTTAGATTTTTCAATATTTTTTCTTTTCCTCTGTGGACCATGAATGCCAACGTTTCTGAAAAAGCCATTAAATTCACAGACAGTAAAATTGGACACATGGATATCCCACCCAAATTTTATAGTTTTCAAGTGAGGTGCTAACTAAAAAGTAATTACATTAAAATTTATTTGTAGTTTATGTCCCAGATGTTGCAGTTTGGTTATTTAGAATGTCTTGGGTAAAATAAACAAGAATAAATTTTAAATATATAAAAAAGAAGAAAATTAGAGTGAAGCTGCTAAGAAAAATTTCACAAGAGTAATAATTCATTTTAAACAAAAAAAATCTAATTGTTTTTATTTTTCTATTTTGATTATTATAATTTTTAATAATATAGTCACATAGTTCAAAAGTCAAAAACGTATAAAAATGTCCACAGTGACAGCTTCCCTCCCAGACTGACCCTCTGTCCATACTCCACCCCTTCCACAAATACAAAAACAGTAACTGTAGTTATGATCTATGTGTACTTCCTTAAAATTTTTATACATACAAAAATTAAACACAAACACATATGTATCCATCCCCCTCCATTTTGCACAAATATAAATATTCTATACATGCTGCTCAGAAACTTGTTTTTTGTTTTTCGTATAACATACCTTGAATATTTATTGAATCTGGCACTTGCCATGTTCCTGGCACCCTTTCAAGATGCTGTAAGAGAACTAAACAAGTATTCTACTTCTAATTTTCATCACAATATTCTCTTAAAAATTGCTGTAAACTAAGTTATCATTAATTGGACCATATTTCTCCACATGAACAACATCGTATAATAATTGAGGGATTTGTATCCCTGAACAAGGAACAACATCAAATAAATTATAGAATGACCAAAATATATTAACTCAAAGATAAAAAAGGAACCTTTAAATTAGTATGAAACAGTATATACTATTATTTCTCAAAAATTATAAATTACACACATATAAATACAAATTTTCAAATGTTTATATAAAATCCAATGCTTACAATCTACTTTAACTATAATTTTACCTGCCTAAAAATATGTTCATGACATTTAAGGGCTATTTATCTTGGGTTCTTAGAATTTTTAAAGGTGTTGGGATTGAGGGGGTGAGGGGGATTGGCATGATTTGAATCTCAAATTCTCCTTTTTTATAGAGTCATATACTTCCTCCCCTTGGTAAATGCTAAAGAATTCAAAATAATTTCACTTATATCATTCTTCTTAAAAAATAATCATTAAAGCATATACATATTAGTAGAAATTTCACAGAATTTCCACAAATTTTTAGTTCAAGAATTTATAGAAAGTTCTTTAAACTGATTCTTGGCTACAAATTACTTAAAGTATTAATTATTTTTGTCACTTCTGTGAAAAATAACCACAGAATATAACATTTAACCTAAAAATATGGCAAAATTAATTTTCACTTAAGAGTATTTTTGTTTAATGATATTAAATGTAGTTTGAGTTGACAGTGTTGTGTAGATGTTCACCATGACAAAGGTCTTAGGACATTTTCTCTGATATACTCCTATTTCCCTTACTGATCATCTTAAACATCAGCTCTCAGACCCTGCTCCACAAAAGGCTTAGCTATCTTTACTCTGCTTCTGGCCCTCCTCAGCACTTTGCCCAAGATCATCCTCTCCCTGAATGTTAAAAGCCTCCAGTATACCCATCTCATTCGCAAATATCCAGTCAGAGCCTTGACTCTTCCTGAGAAAGCTCATAATTTGGGGGTGATGAATATTAATTGGAGAAGTCAGAACAGTCAGAAATGCAGAACATAGACCAAGTGGATGGACCCAAAGCAAGAGTGTCAATAGGATTACACTTGTATGATTTCCACAATTAAATGCTACCACTGTCTGTAAGAGAAAAACACCAATGAATCTGGGTGCAAGGTTGAATCTCTGACACAAAAGTTGAGAGGGTACTGATGACTGGGATGCTGGCCCTAACCTTAAGTTCCTAGAACTTCATCCCCAGGGGACAGTAGCATAAAAGCAATTATTCTTCACCATGCCAGTTCTGCAGATAAGTTTTGGGTGTTGTTTCTAGATGCATAACCTTGAATCTGGTACTTACCTCCCTCAAAGATTTTCTCTAATATTATTCTGTACATCTATGGTTTTAGAAAACTGTCCAAAATGAATTCTGTTGTTTGCAACTAAAACCTCTAACTAATAAATTCCACAGAATAGTGAAGTTCAAATGAGATACTATAAATCATTAATGTATGTTGGCATTATGATAAATTTTTTAACGTATGTTCAAAAGGAAGGATAATATTTAGTTGTATTAAGCACATTCGGCTTAATAATGTATTTTACTTTTATTATATGGCCTCTCTGAACAGCACCTTACATAATTTGTGCCCATTTGTGAATAATGAACAGTAGCTGAATATATATTGCATTATTGATTTTCCTATAAATCCTGACCTAAAAGATATTTAAAACCCTTCATTAAAGCAAATTTTTAATCACAGTACTTTTCATTGTGGATTTATTAGTACTCAGCAGTCCTTACAATGTTACCCATCTGACTCTCTGAGACACAAGACTGAGGAGCTTAAGGGCAGCCACTGGGCCTGATACGTAACAGATAGTCAATAAATGTTCATTTAAATTACCTAAAGTATAACCAGAAGGGTAGTAACCTGAACACTGTATCAATTTCATTCTTTGCTTTTAGTAGAGGCATTCCATGTATATGTGAAAAGGCTTGCACTGGTCACTTAGTGTTTCACATTATTACCCTTTAGACATTTTTCAAATTCCAAATTAATGAGCA
>PVKE010028657.1:0-20778 GCA_004027555.1 Craseonycteris thonglongyai
GAAGCCCCAGGTTCCCTTCCTGCCCCATGCAGCCCCACATCCACCTGTGTGGAATGATACCATGTCACAACTAATGATGTACAACTGTGAACACTGTGCTAGACCCTTCCCCCTTCTCTCTCTTTCTCACTTTTGCCTTCTCTCAAACAATAAAATAAATTTATTTTTTTTAAAGTAAATTTGAAAAACACTAGGATACACATATTTATCTGTATAAATCACCTGTTGTACAAAACGTAAGAAATAATTTTGTTAGGAAACAATAATGTACAGTCTTCTTTAACCCCTTTGGTCTTCTTTCTAATACACTATAAAGATAGAACACATTTCTGAATGTGATAAATCTTTTAAAGTTTTAAAAAGAGAGATGCAGTAGAACACATAAGGAAGCAGTGGATAAAAATAATTTTTAAAAAAATATAGAGAGTTTGGAAACGGCATATAAAGTGTGTAGGAATTATATATATAATTTTAATTCTAACTGTCGCAGATGAAAGAAAATTAAGTAAGGAGAAATAAACTACATATATGATTTTTATAGGTCTCCAAGTTTTGTTTAGCAATGAAGACACATTATACCATTTTAAGGAACTATAATTAGATGTACCATCTTTTCCAATATTGGACCTGCCCTCTATTTTTAGATAGTATAGTGTTTTACTCATAAATCATTAGATTTTAATAGTATTAAGTTTCAAGATAAATATTTACAAGATTTGAAAGGACAGATATTGACTGTAGAAAATGATCGTTAAGATGGGAAAAAATAAAAGGTCTTTGAAAATCTCCTCAACTTCATACTCTCACAAATGCCACAGCATTGTGGCTTAATTACTGGAAAAGTTTGTGATCGGCTGTGTCAGTGAGTAATCTACAGGGCCTCCCTTTGGTTGCTATTTTAGGGATTTTAAATACATCAAGCTGACTTGGCCAATGAAACTTATTGAGCTTACTGGTGTTCCTGTAGCTCTTTGCTTCAGGTGTATAAACATTGGATTGAGCAAAGTCGATCACTGTTTTCACCCACTGTAATGACTGATTTGGACTGTCACACAGTCGATCTGATTGATTGTATAAAAGTTGGCCAACAAAAAAATTTGCTTTTCCATAGTAGCTCTCATCACGACATGAAACTGTAATTGCTTTATATCTCTCCAGAGCAACATGTGAAGAGAAGTTTTGGAAATCTGTTCATTCTAATGCCAATGTCCAAACCAGGTGTTTCTTCCTTAGACTACTATTACTAATTCCTCTTAGTCACCACTGGCAATACCGTGGTTCAGAGCTTTGAATGCTTACAATTGGTTTAAGTATTTTGATGTTGAGTTTATGCCCAGGATTCATACAACTGACCACTTTTTTCAAGAAATGCTATGTGGCCTTTACTGCTTTTTGGCTGCCTACATTTCAAGTCCCCACAACACATTACTGTCATATTTTCAGAACAACATCAGTTTGACAGTTTATCATTATGCTACATAAGTATTCATAAATGTTATTAATAAATAAGTGAATAAAGAACATTTTAATCCTATCAAAGGCCTAGTAAATACGTATATTATTCTGTATTTTATAGTGCATATTGATAGAAAGACATGAAATGGACTTGACTAATACCATTTTTGCCAATGACATTGGTCTATTAGGCACCAAATCTCCACCTTCCTTTTTTATTCTGGTTCTAAAATCAAATGACAATACATTTTAAGACATATCCTGCTTAATAACAAAAATTCATTAGCTCAAGTTTATTATTGACACAAACAAATGGGCCAGTAATCCACATTTCCCTAATTTTTAAGAGAAAGTGAAAAAATCATCAATATGAGCTTTCTGTTGATTTTTTTTAAATGTATACACATTTATTTATTTATTTATTGACACAGAGAGAGGGAGAGAGAGAGAGAGAGAGAGAGAGAGAGAGAGAGAGAAGAGAGAGAGAGAGAGAGAGAGAGAGAGAGAGAGAGAGAGAGAGAGAGAACTGAACTGGGGGAACTCCCCAGTTCAGCACATGGGTCTGCATGGGTTGGGGCTGGGATTCGATCCTTGGTCCCTGACGCTGCAAAGTGAGCGCTTAACCCACTGAGCCATCCTGGCTTCCCATCTGTAGATTTAAATGCAGATATTTACAAGGAACATTAATATATTAATACTATGATTATTAGTGAAATAATACTTGGGAATCTAGAATTTGAAATCACCAATGTATACCCAATATTGGACCCATGGTTGTAGCTAGATCATATAACAAATACCATACAATGAAAGTAGGAGATTAAAGAAATAACTTAAAATAATAAGTGTTGAAAGCTTTGGAGAAAAAAGGAACCCTAAGACACTGCTGGTGGGAATATACATTGGCATAGCCACTATGGAAAATGGTACGTAGATTCCACAAAAACTTAAGAAGAGTGTCACCATAAGACACGGCGATCCCTTTTCTGGGTATCTACCCACAAAAAATCTGAAAACATTTTTTCACAAAGATGTATGTACCCCATGTTCATTGTAGCATTGTTCATGGTGGCCAAAACATGGAAACAACCGAAGTATCTTTCAATAGATGATTGAGTAAAGGAGATATGGCACATCACACAATAGAATATTGCTCGGTCAAAAGAAGAGATGAAATGCTGCCATTTGTGACAGCATGGATGGATTTTGAAATGATCATACCAAGCAAAATTAAGTCAAATAGAAGAAGTCAAGAACCATATGACTTAACTCATACGTGGGATATAAAACTGAAAGCAACAAAGAAGCAAAAACTCATGGACACAGACAATAATGTAGTGGTTACCAGAGGGTGAGGAGGGACAGAAGTGGGTGAGGAATGGGGGAGAATGTCAAATACACACACACACACACACACACACACACACACATATATGGATGGAAGGAGAACTGATTCTGGGTTATGAGCACACAGTGTAAAGAAATATTTCTAAGAAAAATAACAAATTAAAGCTTGAATGGAAAAAGAAAAACCTAACTCAAGAAGTAGCTAGGTAAGTAAGATATGATATCACAAAAATTGAAAGGAATAGAATGATTCAAACACAGTGGTCAAAATTGCTAAATATTGAGGGTTCAAGGAAAAATAAAAATTTGATTATTCAAATAGGAAGTTGTTTTTAAAAATATTCAAAGCAATATCCATGATGTTGAGTGGAGCTGTTATTTAGCAAGTTGATGAGATATTTTGAGCTAAAGAACATGAGAATATGAATATAGAGAATATTAGAAGTTGGCTGCAAATTCAAGGGAAAGAAGAGATTTTGGGGTGGTGCAAGGATGTCTCAGTGGGAGGATTACTCATCTTGCAGCCTTGGGGTCCCGGGATCATGTCCTGGCCCCTGCCAATGTGGACCCACATGCTGAACTGGGGTGTGCCCTGAGTTCAATTCTCACCAGGGCAAGCTTCCCACATGGGAGGCCAAGGGCTTGCAGGGGTATGCCTCCCATGTGGGAGGCCCCAGGCCCAGTTCCTGCCCTGCACAGACCCGTACCCACCTGTGGAGTAGAACTATATCAAAAACTAATGACATACAACTGTGGAGACTTCTCTGCAACCTCTCCCTTCTCTTTGTTTTCGTCTCTCTGTCAAAAAACAATAAAAATAAATCTTTTAAAAACTAGAGATTTTTGTGTGTGTGTGAATACAGATGCCTTTATTTGTTCATTTATTTGCTTTGAACAAACAAGTTATTGTTTAAGTTTTGAGTGAAAAATATTTTTAAATGCTGATGCTAACAAGCTTGTGGAATGAGAAGGTGCAGATATATCTTCGAGTAGAAGTCACAGAGGAAACTCCCCAGGCAGCTGCACGTTATGCCGCAACCCAAGACACTTGTAGAAAGATAGCCCAAAACACAGGAATTGAATCACTTTCTGTCATTGTAGAGTGGCTCTTTAACATTAAAGGCAGACTTTACATCTAAGGATAATGTCTGTCACAAGAAAATTCAGGTATTCCAAGATATTCACAAACATCTAAAGTGATGTACTGTTGCCCAAGCTCATCAGTGTCCTTGAAATTTATTTCTAGTATTAGGATTAAAAATATAAATATTTTTGTCTAAAGATAATGTAACAGTTTTTATGTAAAATCAGATGAAAGAATAAATATAGCCATCTACAAACAATGATTTTTATTGAGGATATATCTAGAAATATTGACTATGATAGTTACTGTTCCTCCAACCCTCTTTAAACTCCAAATTAAAATCCAGTTTATTCAGGTGCTTGAGGTCCATAATTAAAAAAGAATAAAGTATCTTGAGAACTATTGTTTGATTAGTTATTTGAGATTGTTCAAATTCTGTTGAATTTTGAGATAGTAATTTAACATGAACAATATTTAAAGGAGAAAATATGTTAGGTTGCCTCTTGGTTAAGCTGCTCTATGTAGAATATCAGCTCTGTGGATTTTTAGTGAAGACATTTGAGATTAGAAGATCATTTTGTTCTCTCTTTTGCTCATTTGAAACTTGGCAAAATTATTTACCACAACTTTACTTTTTCCTTGAAACAGTAGCAACAGAATTTGCTTTGACTTTGTTACTGTGCATTTTTGATAAGTCCAAACATACAGTTAGTAATAATAAAAATTCAAGTTTCTGTATATAATTCTGAAAAGATTCTAACTTTCTCAGATTCTTCATGTTCATAGATGTTTGGTTTGACCTGTATCAATCAAACCCGTTTTTACTATAAGTGAAACAAGATGAAGCTGTGATACTTGTGTAATGCCATGGCTTAACTAAAAATTTAGATAACATTACTTGTAATGAAACTTTGACAATGACTTAAAGGTTATTCACTAATGACTAAGGATTCACTTTTAAAAAGGGCTAAATGTCAAGTAAAATAAAATGAATGTCTTTGCGTAATGGCTGTTCATCTTGTGTGCTGAGATATAACAGGAATAAATGACTTGTTTTCTATTATACAATTAGGTATTTGGAAAACTTTCCAGACAATGATATGCAGTAGCTATGAAAAAGACAATTGCTACTTAAAAGAAATGGAGAATGGATAGGAGAGAGAGATGTTTTTATTATTATTATTACACCATCTGTTTGGTTCTAAATATATGTATTGACTAGGCTCAGATATTTATTTTGATATATATGTATCTTGACTCCACAAAAGTATTTGAAGCCAGTTAGATCTTTAACATCTTAGTAGCCTACATAATGCTTGTAACATAGTATGGTCATGATAAGTATTCACAAATAGTTAAGTATTGATAAAATATATTTCAATATGCATTTGTTTCCTTCTACAATTTTTTTTTTTCTTTTGGTGGGATGAGTGACTCTTGTTTTCCTCCTTCATAAATACCCAGGGCCATTCATGTCTGCTAGAACATAAAAATCAGTCATAAACAAAATTAGTAGTGGCAGACTTAGTAGTTTTCACTAGCCAAGGACCCAGTAATGTTTGCCCTAAATATTTTTTTACACTAGTCATTAAAAATACATTGTTTTATAAAATTCCTAGTCTGTGTTTGAGTTGGGATTATGGACTAAATAATAATATCTTTAATTTATATGGAATATTTTTTAGACAAGCAAAGAGATACATCTATGTAGACAAATGATATGTAAACATGTCAAAATAAACATCAAAGCATATCCAGGATATGTAGATATGTTACTTTTGTTGGCAAGTTCTGATCAAGATGGTAGAATAGGTAAACAATTATGCTTGCTTCTTCTAATGACCACATTAAAATTACAACTAAATTGTAGAACAAATATCCTGGAGAACTACCTGAAGACTAGCTGAACAGAAGTTTTATTACTAAGAATATAAAAAAGAAGCCAACTCCAGACTATTAGGAAGGGAAAAGGTGCCAAATGGACTTGCACCACATTCACGTGTAGCAGTCAAGAATCGGAAGGGACATCACAGCTGTAGGGTTTCCCTCTGAAGAGCCAAGGACCCCAGACCCACACAGGGCTCCATAGCCCAGAGCACATCGAGCTGTGAAAATCACAAGAGATTTCATCCATCCTGGTGAGATAGAATGTGTCCTCTTAAAGGGCTCGTGCATTGATGGTATCAGACCAAGACATGCACCCTGGGCTCCAGAAGAGGGACAGTGTCTCAGGAGGTTCTGGAGATATCAGGGAGAAACGGAATTGTGTGGTTTTAAGGTGAGGACTGGTGAGAAAGCTGCCCTTGTCCCTGTGCTGAGCCCTCCTCCTGTGTGGCCTGAATTTTCATTGGCCTCTTGAGTTCCTCTCATTCCACTTTGGTGACTCCCTGGGACCCCATTCTTTCAAGCAAGAATTAAAACAACAATGATATAATGAATTATGATTTAACCATCATTCTCATGACAATAAGATAGAAGTGAAAATATTTTTTTCCTCAAAGATAATCTTAACATAATTAAAATGAATGCAACATTTTCTTCTGTGCAGTTTGTCTGTTCAACAGTTACCAGTGTGTTCTTCATTGCTAATTAATATACCAAAAGAAAGAAGGACTAAACACACATATATAGAATAAGGGTGGTAATTTGATACTATGTAAAAAGACTAAAATGCCCAGCCCCTCTCAACCCATTTTTCACAAATATAAAGTTATAGGCACATAAATATATACTGTCATTTCAAGCAGGAATCCCCAGAGATGCTCAGATATGAGAAGGGAAAAGAGGACCTACATCAATGTAATGATACTCATATATGAATACTGAATAACAGACTGGAAGAAGCTCTCTATTGAATGGTCTATAAGTTTATGATCCCTGAAAACAAGCCCCACTGATTTTAAATTTATTTTTTTATTGGTTTTGACAGAGAGAGAGACAGAGACAGAGACAGAGACAGAGACAGAGACAGAGACAGAGAGAGAACTGAACTGGGGGAACTCCCCAGTTCAGCATATGGGTCCGCAGGGACCGGGGCCGGGATTCGATCCTCAGTCCCCAGCTGCAAAGTGAGCACTTAACCCACTGAGCCATCCCGGCTTCCCCATCCCCACTGATTTTAAATAAACCAAAATTACACCTGGCCTAAGGAAATATCAGATACTTTGATTCTGTCTGCTTACTATAATATTTTTTTATATAATCAGTACTACTTCTACACAAGGAATATCACATGCTAAAAAGAATACACAAAGATTAGCCATAAATCAGCAGCATATTGAAAAACGGGACTGTAGATGATATTGTGGAGTCTAGAAAAAAAAGAACAGGGAAACAAATACTAAACATGAAATCAGAGAGTAGAACATGGATGCATATATGCACCTAAACAAATATAAAATAAACAAAGAGGACAAACACATCCTTGGAAAGAAAAAGAAAGGCTGTAATATCAGAAACAACAAGCACTTCCTCATCTCTGCTTTGCCATTTTATAACGCTAAGGCAGTAGTATTTATTGAGTGTATACTTTATATATATATCAGGAAATGTTCTAAATGTTTACTTGAATTATTTCATTTAAACCACACCAAAAATATATGAACTATGTAATAATATTATACATACTTTAAGATAAAACAAAGAACAAAAAACTGAAGTCTAGAAAGTTAGAATAATTTGTCCACAGTTGCACAAGTTATAAGTCGTACTATTTGTAAAGAGAACTCCATTAATCTAGTAAAATATTAAAAATATGAATGATTCTGACTTGTTGACTAATTTTCCAAAGAGGAAGATATATAAAATTTAATTAAGACCTTTAGAAATCATAGGAAAGACTTTAAAAGCCGTAGTTGGTCCCTCTTTTTCTAAATCCCACTCCTCACACTCACACTTTTAGCCTCTCTGCCACTAGCAGCTTTGAGTAAAAGAACTGAGTTTATGGCACCTTTTATCTTTGTTTGTCAGGCAGAGTAAGAAGCCCCAATCTTTCAGATCAATAATTATCCTTTGTACTCTATTCACTTTAGGCTCAGCGCATTATATCCTTGCCCTACAGAATTGTCTCTCACCTCTCCCCTGTATATTAAACATGGTGTATTAAACACGTTGCTTCACTAACAATACTAAGTTGAAAAGTAAAAGGGAAGAAGAGATTATTGATGGAGATTTACTTAAAGAAAGAAAATTACCTTCATTATAACTTCTATATTTAGATCAGTAATTTGTTTGATGTGCCATTATACTTGCTGAATCCATTAGTGAATAATAGAACAAATGAGTAAATGAAAAAAATATATAACTGTAACTTATGAACATATTTAGGAATTTTTAATGTATGGAAATACAAAACATTCATCTTATATGCATTCATACTAAAAACTAAAACATCAGAATATGAATAAATACATAAAATGATAATAATAAAAAATAACAATCATAAAATGAAATTTTTATGCTATGGATAATTAGAATAGGGAGTAAAAGTTAGTGAAAAAGAGAAGACCAGAGATGTGATAAAGAAAGGACCACAGACCAAAGAATATACATACTAAGAGAAAGAACTTAAAGCAAGCTTTCAAGAGAAATTATTAGAAAAACAATATATTTATTAATTTATTCAGATAAAAATTAATTGAAATAAAAACATGTGAAAATTTTATTGCTATCACTATTATTATTTACCAGATTTGTATGTAGCATTTTGATTTTTTTTAGAAAAAGTAATGTAAAAATAAGTCAAGAAGAAATTAACTCATTGTGATAACACTTCTTTAATCACATCTCACATCCGAACTAACAGAAAACTAGGAACTGGAGTAGATGAAAAGTTCTCTGATAACGGACTAAAATAGTTCACAGCCACTGGCTGTGTGGAAAGTAGCAATCAGCTTATCTCTCTGAAATAGAAACAGAAGCATACATGGCAGAGTCAAGTGTTCTGGTTGCAAATTATTGTTTTACTATGAGAAAAATGACAACTTGATCAGGTTTTGTGATAATTAAATTAGATGATTCATATGAGCAGCTGTCTTATAATGCTATTATTTTAATGATGTCTCACTAAGTTTACCTCAGAAAAAAAATTTCTGTAATTCAGATCATCTTGGAGATGCAGGAATGGCCTGACAGGCACTTGCCTTGTGGCCATAGGGGTCCGGGGGTCGAGTGTCAGTCCTGGCCTGTGCAGGCCCCTGTGCTGAACTGGGCTGCTCTTCCCATGGGGAGGCCCCCAGTTCAGTTCCCTCCCCATGCGCCCCACATGCACCTGTCTGGAATGAAACCATATTGAAACAGATCATGTACAGCTATGGAGACTGCTCTGGGCCCTACCCCTCCTCTCTCTCTTTTTCTCTCAGTCTCTCTCTCTCTCTCTCTCAAATAATAAAATTAAAATTAAATCTAAAAAAAACCCTAATTCAGATCATCTTGTTTTCCTCTCACATCAACTCCTGTGATAACAATCTCTCTGCCTGATGGAGCTGTGATAGGGATAGAAATCTGTGATTAGACCCTTCTAGTCATCATGATGAATATTGGTAATAAAGTCTAAATTTATTCTATCAACAATGAATTTTATTCTTCAGAGATTTTAAATAGCCATTTAAGTCTTCAATTGGGTGAGAAACGGAAAACAAAATGGAACCTTCATACATTAATGGTTCTGAAAAGTAACAGGGATGATGCTAAAAATAGTAAAGACATTGTTGTGTTAATATTTTTTATATTCCATTGCATTAGTTAGTACTTAACTTCTATTCCGTGAGCCATTAAAAATATAATTATGTATTAAAATTAATTTGCATTATTTATGCCCTATTATATAGTTGTAGTTTTATGATAAAAGATAAAGTATTGAACTGCAATTTGGTTAACAGAAAACCATTATGGTAAACTACCGGTATATAATACTGCTCTTTTATGTTAAAAACGAATGTTTATTCTAAAAGATACATTAACTTTGCAATTAATACTTAGTTGAAAAGTAAAGGGAAGAAGATATTGTTGATGAAGATTTACTAAAAGAAAGAAAATTACGTTCACTACAACTTTTATATTTGGATCAGTGATTTGTTTGATGTAACATTATCCTTTTCATCCCTTTTTCCCTCAGATGAGGGTGCAGATAATTTTAGCTTTATTGGTAGTTTGTCTATTTTTCTTATAGCAATGACATTTAAAATTACATACTTCTAATAGGGGATGGGGCAAGGAGGTTCTAATCTAACCAAGAGGTACATTTTTAGATTTGCTACCAGTTTTCTAAATGTAGCTAATTGTTTGTTTTTCCCTAATAAAAAGAAAAGTTTTGCATTGCTGCAAAATTCAAAATGATACATTGGCACACCAAAAAAATTATGATTAACTTTACATATTTATCTGTACCTTTGCATAAGTGGTAGTGTATAAACTGTTTCTTTTACATACTTCAACATTTAGAAAGTTTAAATTTAAAGAAAATATCCCATAAAAAATAAAGATGTAGCTGAGTAATCTAATAAAAAATTTCTTGAATTTAATTTTTTTCTGAATTCACACATGAATTCCTTTATACCTATTTATTAAATTAAATCATCAATTTTGTGAAATTGGAAATTGGGTTCGTAAAATATACACACAGTCAGAATCCTTCATTTTCCAGCCAAGATGAAGTTACAGAGACCAGGTTTATATTTCGTCATTAAGACAAAAAGTCATACAAGATATATTTTACAGTGGATGTCAAAAATCTAATGTCTTCGGACATTAGACAACAAAAAAACACTGATGCCTTAGAGATGGAAAGCAGACTAATTTTATATGTCACCTTGACTGGACCATGGTTTCCAAATATGTGGTCAAACATTATTCTGGATGTTTGCAAGAAGATATTTTTTTTGGTGAGATAAACATTTAAATAGGCTAACTTTGAGTAGATCAGATTACCCTCCATAATAAAGGGTATCCCAAAATTCACACAAGAATTGAATTTTGCGTCATTTGTGTGGTAAAGTGTTGCCAACGAAAAAAAGACAGTGTGACAGCTGACAGTTCAGGGTTATTAAAAATGGAGTGCTACACGAAAGAACAATGCATTTTCATTGTTGAGCAATGAAAATTTACAATTTTTAATTATAAACCTGTGTTTTCTATCAAAATTACTTCTTGCCTGAATTTTGGGACAGCCTTTATGTGTTGAACACATGAAATCAGTTGAAGGCCTTAATATAACACAGACTAACCTCCCTGGAACAAGAAGGAAGTCTATCTGCACAGCATCTTTATACCCAAACTACAAGTCTTCCCTGTTTTTCCATCCTGCCAGCTTACCTTGAAAATGTTGGATTTACCAAGTGTCCACAACACATGAGCCAATCCCTTCAAATAAATCTCTCTGGAGAATCCTGATGAATACACTTACATTGTTCCAGATAACTACATGAAAGAAGTTTATAGGCACATTGTACCAGGAAAATAATCAAAGCCTAGTAGTCTCCTTTAATTCAGAATAATGTTCAGAAAAGCAAAGTTGGCTAAAATTCTCAAGGCAAGCATTGTTTGTCACCTTGAAGCTTAACCAATGACTTTCACCTTACCCATAATACTGGAGCTTGGATTTGGAGAACAAGATTTTTGCAAAACATTGTGGACAAGAAAGAAGGTAAAGAACTTTGAAATTATCTTCCAGATGATTGTTTTATACTGGTTCCATATTCAACCAGTCTGCTTAGATTGCCCCTGACCTTCAGTCCTGTTTTTCTCAGAATAAAATGGGTTGTTTTTTTTTATTGTTGTTTTTTCCTTCTCTGGCTTGTAGTTCTGGAAATAATGCGAATCAGAAAATAAAGCAAATTATTTTTCTCAAAGAAAGCTTTATATTAAAACAAACAAACAAACAAACACAATATAGTGTAAGTGGTGTCTAAATAGAAATGGTTTCTTTACTTTGTGAAAATGAATTAAAGCTGAGACTATTTTATGAGCTAGAGAATGACAACCCTCTTGCAAAGGCAAACAAGGGGCAAAATAAGTGAATAATGTTTTATATTCTTATTTTGAACTATTGGCTTCATTAAAATAAACAGTACACCTGGCCTGCTTGATTCTCACTCAGATGATAAATAGCAGTGCTTCTGCCAAAGCTTTCAAATACAGATTTTCTACACTCTGTGCCTTTGGCTACAAGGAAGTAATAGTAAAACAAATCCAATTGGCAGCGATGGTCAAGTAGTCTACTATTAGAGGGTAGCTCTAAGTAGCAGCTGTACAAATATTGACATACTAAACTTCTGGAAGATCCTTGTATATTCCTATTTTCATTTCAAGTGTTAATAGGCAAAACAAATTCATTTGTAAAAATAATGATAGACTTCAAAAAACCTCTGAAGGCATTAAAACTGGAGGGGCCTACAGTTAGTTACACATACAGGAGTAAACATAGAATGTGCATTTGCTGATTAAATTCAACCATCCTCCTGCTACAATGTGACTAAAAGAAATGCCAAGTTGATTCATGAATACTTTACCATAAATGTAAGCACAAAATCAGAAAGCCCACGAAAATAATTAAAATGCCAAGTAACTGGTATCTAGATACCAAGATACGGAAGGCAGATAATCACAGGATACGTACAAGGGCTGTCTGGAAAAGATCAGGCCATGTAACCATTCTTGTTATATTGATAATGGCTGGATTTTTTCCAGACAACCCTCATATGTTGGTACATTTCAAGTAATACATTTCAGTAATGGACCACATTAGTTTTGGCACAAACAGAAAATAACCATGCACTTGTAATTGGGGCAGCCCAATGTACATTGGTGATATACGCATTGCTCACATTTTCTTGTCATGTAAGGATAAAAACAACACTATTCTGCTTCAACCAAATTATATTTCTGCAGTCATTTGAGATTATGACTCAGAGAGGTGATCCCATCACTATCTGTAGCAAGCAAAGCTACTTCTGTTCCAACTCAGATGCCTCCTATGGGGACATATCAAATACCAATTTTATTTAATATGTCAATCTATCTAAACAATATAATGCAGAAGCAGAATATAACCTTTTTTAGATTTATTATTTTCTATTTTTACTGTATCCTTATAAATACTTGTGATTATGATTTATGCATTTATAAAAGGTTCAAGGCAAAATAATTATTTTTACTATACTGTTTGTTGTTTGTGAATTATTATAATGATCTAACAGTGATCAAAGATTTTCTTTTAAGATTTATATTTTTATTTGCGAGAAGGTGAGAAAGAGAGAGAAGGGGAGAAGGCCTAGAGTCTCCATAGTTATACAACATTAGTTGTGATATGGTTTCATTCCACACAGGTGGACATGGGGCTGGGCAGGAACCAAATAAGGGCCTCCTGCACGGGAGACAAGAATATTTGCCATCACGCTGTTCCTGCAATTACCATTTCCATTGCAGTTCAGCATTTGGGTTTGTACTGGCTGGGACCAGGAATGGACCTCACAATTACGAGGTAAGCATTCAACTGCTAAGCTATCTGAGCACCCCAAATATGTTTTGTTCCCAAACAACCAACATTTACTAGCTAACAATGAAAACAATCCTTTCATTACTTTATTACATAATTACATTAGTACTTTATTAGTAAAATTTCTATATTATCTCTATGTTTTTTAACTGCTAATAATTCATAAATATTAATATAAATATATTTTTCTTTTGATTTTTCAAATATTTAAATTATATCGCCTAAATAATACCAAATATTAACCCAGTAAAATGCTGATTGAATTTTTCTCATGCAGACACTATTGGTATGTTCTCTCTTCCAAATGAGATCCAATTGGAATTAATTTGTATGATGAGAGAAAGCAAGCACAAAATGAAAATATAAATTATTGAGATAAAAATTAGACTTGCTAGTATTTCCCACTTAAATAAAAAGAAACGTATTAATTTTGTGGAAGATATAAAATGTGTTAATGAGTACTGTCAAGAATTAGTTCCTTTTTAAACACATATCTTAAACAAGGTTGAAGGGAAATCCTACTAAATTTTAAAACCCTACTGTTAAATTCTTAGAGGATACTTTTCTTTCAAGTTATGGGTCCTATAATTTTGCTTTATGAATGAATATGCATTGAACCCAATTCAATAATATATAATTCCTATTAATATATACTAGCGATACTTTCCATGTAAAGAAAATTATTTTTATCAGTGCATAGCTCTTCACAAATTTCAGAGAAATGAGTCAAAATATTTAAGATCTGATAGTCCTGATTATATAGCCATTTAAGTAAGTATATTTATACATTGTTCATACTCGTTAGAGTCCAAAACCTAATTAATATTGGACATTCCTAAAGCAGCTGACTGTGAATTTTATCTGCTAAATAGGTATACTATAAATGTATTTGGCGGAAACTAGGATGGCTCAGAGGGTTGAGCACTCGCATTGCAACCCCGGGGTCTGAGGATCGAGTTCCAGCCCCTGACCCATGCTATATGCTAAACTGGGGTGTGCTTCTCATCCCAGTTTGGTTCCCGCCAGGGCAAGCTTTCCATGGGGGAGGCCCCAGTTTGGCTCTGACCTGGTTCTTGCTCTGTGCGGCCCCATGCCCACCTGTGGAATGAAACTATGTGAAAAATTAATGACATACAACTATGGAGACTGCTCTGGGCCATCCCTTATCGCTCTGTCTCTGTCTGTCAAAAACAATAAAATAAATCACATATATATTATATATATATATACACACATATATATATACACATGTATATATAAAATTCTAAATACTATAATTACTTTAAAAGTATATATATCGATGTTGTGATATACCTTCTTAATATTTTCTCTATCTAAAATATAATACTACTCTAAAACTCTAAAACGGATTTCAGTAATAATATTTTCAGAAGAAGGTAGCTATAGAACTATGGAAAAGCAAGCCTCTTAGTAGAAAATCATTTTATGATTATATGACAAAATGCAAGATAAATGTATATATCTTTTTAAATTTTGTTCATATTTTCACCTGCTCTTGCATTCATAATTTTATTGTTATTATTTTTCATCTCTTGCCATTTACCTTGTTTTCTTGTCTTCATTCCTTGTTCTTAAGCATTGTGATTTCTATATAAAGTGAACAGTTAATTTCTCTAGTTAGTGAGTGTATCCTTTTTAAATGTATCCCTGTTCAGAATGAAACCATGTCATAACTAATGATGTAAACTATGGAGACTACTCTGGGCCCTCCCCCTTTCTCCATTTCTCTCTCTCTCTCTCACCTTCTCTCAAACAATAAAATATGTATATATATATATATATATATATATATATATATATATATATATATATATATATATTTTTTTTTTTTTAATTCCTTCTAAAGGACACATTCAAGTGAATGGAAGAAACGGATAAGAAAGGGTACTACTATACTGCACATTAAAATTAAAATTAAAATTAATCTCTGTTATGTATCAAATTGCCATCACTTAATACTCCAGACTCCATAGAAAACAAATTGTGCATATCACAAAAGAGTAAAGCCATATGAAAACACACAGCAGACAGGTGAAAATATAAAAACATAAAAATTAGACTGTGGAGTTACAGTACTATCTATTGCCTTCAGAATTTAAACAAACAACAAAAAAGATAATTCATATGAAATTAGTTGGGTGACTGAAAACATATTCTACATAGAGTAATTTTCCTTCGTTCTAATTTATATTGCCAATGTTTTATTTAGACATTAAATCTTCCAAAACTCATCAGAATAGCACCTCTAAGGTAGGAAATTAATGAGCATGTTACTATCTTTCAACCTCTAGTTTGGAAATATGCATAGATGATAGATGGATAGATAGACATAATAAAATACTGAGACATTTGAATAAAAATCTTCTAAATTCTACCCAGTTGTACTTATGATAGCAGCCCCTCACACCTTATTGTGTCTTTTTGATTTCTAGACATCTATTTTTGAATAGAAGTAGTTCCTTCCCTCTTAATTAATTCAGCCAGCAAATAATTAGTAAATGTTTATTATGTATGTGTCTCACAATTTGTCATATTCTGGATTATCAAGGTTGGTTAATATAAATTCTTTATGTTCTCTTTTCTTAAAGAAGTTATATAATTTCATAAAGAATTTAGTTTAATGAAGAATTATCATGGTATTTAGACATTTCTCATTAAAAAAAAAAAAAAAGTCTACCAAATAGAAAGAAGAAATAAAGGACAAGTCAGTAAAGTATATAGAGGAAATAGTGAATACAAACTTTTGAAATTACAGAAAGGCAAACAAAAATAATACAGTATGTTATACAGAGAGAAAGAGTAGCTTAGTGAACCTCAAGATATGAAGGTGGACTTGTAAGAAATTCATTTGCAAAAGTTAGCAGAGGCAAATTTTAAGGGCTTATGTCATTTCTAATGAAAATGTTAGGGTGTAATACTTTTAGCATGAATTCTAATTTTTACATCAATTAAGCTAACTTGGAGAGAACCCCATTATTATGTAGCAATGCATTAAAAGTAAATATTACAATTAATAGAAAAAATGATTCTATAGCTCTAATCTTTTCTAAGAATACAAACAATCATTGAGTATATTGCAAACATATTTCCATAATTTGTGATAGGGACCCACTAGTCTAAAATAACCAGATTATTGTAGATGCCTAAATATAGTAAAAACTCAAAGGAAAAAAATATAAAATAGATATGTGAGCTACTTCTTGCTTAAAATAGGTTTTAAAAGTAGGATAAAGGAATAAAATAGCCCTTGTGTTACCCTACAGATTATAAAGTAGTTCTTGAACACCACTTAATCCTCTCTTAATCAGTGCCTTGAATTTAGTAGAACAATTTGAGAAAGTTTATGCTGGGACTTAACCTACATCTAATCATCAGTTCACCTTATCAAATGCCTTATAAATTACTTCAGTGCATATTTGAGACTCCAAGTCTCAATGCAGAACTGTCAAATGCTAATTATCATTTTGTCCCTATCATACAGTGACAAGCAGATACTCTTCAAAGAGGGACATTTTTAGGAAAGTAGATGTAATTCAGTCCTAAAACAGTTGAGAAATACCAGCCATTTTCTTTTTTTGTTTTAGCTATTATTTATAAAATGGACAATAAAATTTTACAGTTTTCAAGTCATACAAGTAAAATATGGAATATTTTATTATAAATAAAGCATGCTACTTTTATTCACTTATCAAATATTGAGCAGTAACATTATTAAAATAGCTATATTCAGCAGTAGGAAAGAAACAAATATACAGATAGATGATTGTCAACCCTCACGGATTTATAGCAAGAAGTATTTAAGGGTTAATTACATTTCCAAATGAAGGCATCATTGTTATACATTTTGTATAGACTTTTTATGGAAAATTTAACATATCTTGAAGTATAGAAAAATAGGTATGAGAACGGTGTGAGCTAGGCAATGGATGTGAGGGGGGGAAAAATGTTTTTTTAAGAAAGTTTGTCTTGACTGAAGTGGAGAGTGGTATAAAAGAAAATACTGGAACTTTGAGATTGTACATAATTTTATAAGCTAGAACTATATGTACTTTTTAATTTGTTTAGTAGGATAAAAAGAAATATCCAACAAAAGCCGTTGGTAAGAAACTTGTAATAATTTAAACAATGTTTATAAAGATTGATGTTCACCAATTTGAAGATATCTGAGTATAGAGACCATGAAGGAGTTGTCTTGTGTGGGAGAACCATTTTTCCGTTTACCCCTAGAATACTCCCCAGAGGAGCCTGAGACTACAGCATTTACCCTGAGGTAACTCCCCTTAGCCTTTCCACCAAAGTTCCATGCTTTGAGATTTGTCACATGAAAATATCTTATTAAATACTGATCATCATATACATTTCTATTGCATTAGGATTAGCGACTAGTTCTGTTAGGAAATAACTCCACGAACAGTTTTTATACTTTATTTTTCACATTGAAAATTGTGATATTGTGACATTAAACGAATGTGACAGCAGGCTGAGTTTTGGTTTTTTTTCTCTAAGCGAGCAAAGGGTTAATCTTTGTAACATTTCAGGGATGATTTAGGATAGCCCTATGGCTGTGAGAACTAAAGGGATATGACAAATATTTTAAGAAAAGAATCTTTTTTTTAATTAATTAATTTATTTTATTGTTTTTGACAGAGAGAGAGAGAGAGAGAGAGAGAGAGAGAACTGAACTGGGAGAACTCCCCAGTTCAGCATATGGATCCGCACGGGCCAGGGCCAGGATTCGATCCTTGGTCCCCAGTGCTACAAAGTGAGCGCCTAACCCACTGAGCCATCCCGGCTACCCCAAGAAAAGAATCTTGATGACCAGTGACTGCCTGACTGTTTTCAGGGAAAAAGAATATATCAATGAAAATTTTTAAAAAAACACAAAAAAACTTTTCAGTTCAAGTGTAAAGTGTTTTAACAAATTGAGTACAGAAAAACAGAATGAGCTCATTTAGAATAATCTTTGAAAGCAAGACCAGAGGATTTGGTGATTAAATTAAGAATAATTTTCACCAGAAGGGTTAAATGTTACAAGATCCCAAGGAAAACAATGTTTTTAGAAAGCTAACAATGATTATTTAGGAATTAAACAAACCCCCTCACCCCCCCACAAAAGGTTGAAACTTCTATTTTTTATTTTAAATAGTGTATGTACCTTGAGTACTAACTTCTCTCAGAGTATTTATGGCCTAATAGCCTAAAGTTCACTTGTCATCTTACGTGATATATGGTAGTGTACAGTTTTCCTCCCTGAATATCCAATTATAAACTTTAAGTCTTGGACTAAAATATTTTTAGAGTCACTTAAAAGCTGATTAACATGAAATTGTGGAGGCATCTTATCAATGGGACTCCTCTTAAGTAAATTCCGGTTTTAATAGTGAAGATAAAACACATGTAGGTGAATTCTTAGGTTATTTGACAATCAAAAATATGGAATAAGTGTGAACAACTAGCTACTCAAAATTAAGGTAGCTAGAGCAATAAGCTAAACTAAACTAAAATTGGGGTTATTGCTAATTAAAATAAAACATAAAACCAAAATATAGAGGGTGCCAAAAAATGTATACATATTTTAAGAAAGGAAAAACACTGTATTAAAATTGTAATACTCAAAATATGTATGATAAAATAAGAATATAAGTCACGTTTGACTTCTGCAGTTGCTACCATAATTCAATTCAATTTTGAAAAGTAATACATAGATAATAGCTCTTAAACTGTGTACATATTGTTTTGGCACTGCAGTTTTAAAGTATGCAATAAGATAGGCTAAGCTATTTGCTATGAGAAAAAAACCCTCAAATTTGGGTGGCTTAAGATAATTAAGGCTTGTTTTGCACTCATGCACAAAACCAAATGGCTCTACTGGCTCCAGTGCTGACTCAATAATACAGGACTCTGTTTCTACAGCTCCACCTTTTCAACTACAGTCCTACTCCAGCATTAGCATAACAGGGGAAAGTAGTAGAGAATATCACACCAGCAATTAAATGCTTCCACCAGTAAGGGACTCATTTGCATTCACAGTCCATTGGGAAGAATTTGTCCAATAGCCCTACCTAAGACAAAATAAAAGGAACGGACTACTGTCACTGAAAGGCCAGTAGGACCAGATTTCATTGAGTATAATTAATATTTACCAAATATTATACTGAAAAATACTAGGCAATCATCCCAATAGTCACACTATTAGCAGTGAATTAATTTACTTTCTTTTCATGAGTATTATTTATATAAAAATTCTTTTTCCCAAAGACTTTCTGGGTGTTCTAATCAGAGTTTCTGATCACTGTGAACTTCCTATAATGATAATTTTTGCCAAAGCAAAGAAGTGTAGTGTGTGGAGAGTCTTTAACATCTGATTTAGCAGCCTTTCGTCACATTAAAAAGAGTTCACAGGCCCTCATTTCTACATAGCACAACTCTTCGACTGCACAAGTATTTCATTGGGAACTTTTCTGTATGTGCAAGATGTTAGTGTGTGTGTGTGTGTGTGTGTGTGTGATCCTTTCTCTTTCTTGCTTTGATTACTTTAATATTTCCCTATTGCTCTTAGGTTAAAGTTATACAATTTTACAATTCATTTGACACCTGTCATAGTCTGGTCTCTACATGTTTTTTGTTCTTAACCACTTCTTCCTCTCCCTCATTATACTCCAATCATATTAGCCTTCTCGTATTTTGGATGTGACATTGCACCTTCCATCTTAAAATCTTCAGTATTATATTCTCTTTGTAGCAATTCCTTCATTCATGAATTTGTTCTATCAACTCCTTTATGAATCTTTGTGTCAGATTAGATGATTCAATACTATCCCATTTGTTCAGAAAATTTTTTGTCTTAACTCAGTTCACCTCGCCTCAAAATACCTTGATTTTCTTACATGTTGTTATAACAACGAAGTTTTTTCCACTAAGGCATACGAAGTGTGTGTTTACCATTTCCATATCTACCTTTTTCCTCTATTGAAACTCTTTGGAAGCAGGCATAAGATTACTATGTCCCTAATATCTATCATAGTAGCCTGTTAATTTTATGAAAGATCAAGTGAAAATACCGAAGTTTCATGTTAGTTTCTCTAATATATCACATAGGCTTAGCTCTTTAAATGTGGATCAACATATTATAATCATGTGTCATAAAACAATGTTTCAGTCAACTATGGACACATATATGACAGTGATCTCATTAAATTACAATGCAGCTGAGTTTCCTGTAAGAAATGGAATATGTGGATTGGGAGGATTTTTTTTTCTTCTGACAAGAACAATATTTGTAAAATTTGTCAGCAGATACCCTCACACTTACAGCACCTCAATTTTGAGTGCACAGATTATATTGTAGTCAGCCACTGACCTGTATAAGCACAGAGGA
>PVKE010028658.1:0-20771 GCA_004027555.1 Craseonycteris thonglongyai
GTTTTGAAGATGGGGGGGTGGTGGTGGGTGGTGGAGAAACATGATTCAAGGAATGTGGATGTCTTCTAGAAACTGAGAACAATCTCTTCCAACAGTTAGCAAGGAAGAAGGAACCTCCATCCTTTAACTGCACTGAACTAAATTATGGCAAAAATCTGAATGAGCCTGGATGTAGGTTCTTCCTCAGAGCATCCATGTATGAGCCCAGGTCAAGTGATATTTGAATATCAGCCATGTGATACCCTTTCATCTCTGTAGGTCATCCTGGAAAGACATTTTATCTCTTATACTGAAAAAGCCGTCAAACCTGCCTAACTTCTGACCTGCAGAACTCTGAGATAAATGGATGTTATTTTAAGCCACTAAATTTGTAGTAATTTGTTATGCAGTGAAAGAAAACTAATACAGGTTCTGATACCCTAATATTATTGGTTAATTTACTTATACCAAATTATTGCTCAAAGCAACAATGTAGAAAACTTCATTTAATTTTTAATATTTTGTACTAAAGCATCCAAATTCCCCCAAAAGATAATCATGTTGGCTCAAACTAATATCCAAAATATTTAAAACTTACATTCGATTAATAGTAAACATGAGAATACTGGATAATTTTTCTCTTCCAAAAATTCATTAAAAATAATTTGACATGAAATGTTATTTTATATTCCAACCACTAAAAAATGTGTCTATATCTCTAACTACCACCTAAAAAAATTAGACTTTAACTTTTCTCTTGATCTTTTTTTCAGGAAACAGAGGGAAGAGTAGACTTTCTCATATTATTTTGATTACTGTGGTAATATTTGCACATTCTTAATTTTTATATGAAATATTTACTATAAATATAATTTCTATACCACCATATGCAATACAGTCAAATTTAAATAAGAAAAGAGGATCTGCAATCACTTTAGCTGGGCCTTATGTAAATATAGAAAATGACAAATCTGGAATTAATCATCAAAAGTCTTATATTAAAACAGAAATTTGTCAAGGCAGAAATACATGAGTCATAACAATATCTAATTCCGTGGTTCTTGGGCAGATTGTCTTCTGTATTCTAATGAAACTAGCATTTATTTATACTAAAACCTTCTATCAGCCACGTAAAATCCCTAGGTGAAGAATATTTTCCGTGTGAAAGACTAAAAAATGTAGATGTGACCTACATATTTTGGCTGTAACCTGTATCTTATTTCTTGCCTTTCATCTCTGTAGATCATCCTGGAAAAACATTTTATCTCTTATACTGCATCATTCTTAGCTTGATTTAATCAATTAGAACAGACAAGCAGCCTAAGCTTTTATGGGCCACTACTCTGATTTATAATATGCACGGAAGTAATTTGGTTTTCTCCTATTGTGTATTTTTTCAAGGATACATAGGGCAACAGGACTATCAAATCTCTGGGAAGACTTACTGAGAAAAAAAGGAGCTGAGTCAGAAACTTGGTGGTGAAATACTAAATTATAATTTCCTTAAATATTAGAAAATGAGAACTCAGTAGGGAGAAATTGATAGGACTTTTGAACAGTGTCTTAGCAATGAATAATGAAGACTGATGATGTCATACCTGTACATTTTAAAAAGCATTTAAAATCAGCAGTGAATATAAACTGAGCAATATAGTATATTTCTTCTATACTGTGTATTGAATGGATAAACTCCAAAAATAATTAGCAAGACACAGGGCTTCATCAGTGAAAAGGCAGGTAATCAGGATAAGTTAATAAGAAATGGGAAGAAATGCAAAGTTCATCTCTGGCTAACCAGAACTCTTTAAAAAATATTAATATCAAAGGACAATAAATTTCTTGCAGGAGACAAGGAAAAGGTACAAAAGACACATATTTCTTTTACAGAGTCTGCTAATGTCAGGTTTTCTTTCCCACAGAAGTCAATCATTTCAGCTCCTGTGTGGTTATGAAGATATTCATATTTGGGCCACCCCAGAGTGAGTGGGCTCTGTTTAAATGCTGTTTAGGGCCTCACATAAAATGTGTGTAGCCACCAATAGTAAAGAGCCATAAGAACATCTTTACAAGCCCCTATTTTGAATACTGCAACCAATTCGAACATAATTAAGCAAGTAGACATTTCCCTAGATTGTCCAATGTTGAAAACAATAGGGACTCTTGTTAAAAACTCAATACCTCAAGCTTGACCACAAGTAGAATAAAGAACATCACCAGGAAAGAACTCTAGTAATCTACATTTGCACACAGGTCTTGTTGAGCCTTATCTTTGGACAGGTTCTGAAATAAGGCTTGCTAAGACCTCCCCAACCCCTTCTTCCCTTCACAGACAATGAATAGCAACACACACCAATGCAAATGAAATAACTATGCCCCTAAAAGAGGAATAACTAAAGATAAGCTGTAATATTTAAGCCAAATAGATTTCCCAAGTCTATTATTTCCTTTTCTCCTCTTCCTAGGGATGGGTCTGTTCTAGTGAGCAACTGTGTTCCAAGGCTAGCCACTCTCATCTCTTCCTGACTTCACTGCTCTGCTCATTCAGGTACCTTTCTCTCTCCTTACCCCTGTGGTCTCAGCCTCTTGATCACACTCCATGGAATCCTTTTCTAATCATTTCACTCTTTTGAAAAATAAAAAGTGTCATATGCGTTCAAAATAAAGAAAAAAGGAACTGGCAATTCCTTGGAATTTTTTACTAATTATTGACCACTGGCATCTCATTTCTAGAGTTACTCAAATTGTGAGTTTCTAGGATATAGAGGTCAGATTGCAGCAAACATTACATCATTAAAAAAATATTTTTGCTATCAGTCTTATTACTGTATCTGCATCCTTCCTACCATTTAATTGATTAATATAATGTTAACTAGAATTTTTTGTTGTTGATTATGCTATGTATAACATTTTAAAATGTGGCATTCTTTGTTTAAAAAGATTAATTTTTAAAATAGTTTTTGAGATTCTATTAAACTTCATTTTTTATATATGTAAATCAGACACTACTTAAACAGTAAGAATAGTAGTGAACTCATAGGAGCCAAATTTATCTCACGGCACTAAAACTAGGTAATTCTAAATAAAAACTAGTTTATTTGCTATGTATATATTTTTTTATGGCATTTTCCTTCCAACTATACAAAGATGCTAGCCAGAATAGAATTGACCTAAAAGCTCATTATTTTCAAATTTTGATGAAAAAAATATATAGATTTTGTCTTGCAAAATTTACTCCTTCTGGTTATATAGCAGTTAATTTCCTGGTAAAACTTTTAATAATTGCATATGATCTACTGCCCAAATCTCAGTAATAGTATTTACCTAATTATAGACCAAAGATGGAAAGAATCACTTGGGTGGGTATGGTGGTAAGTGAATTAATAGAACTACAGTTCTTAGTCTGATAAAATTAATATCTTTCTATATCATCTTAGCACTCAATAAATATTGATTAAATAATTCTTAGAATATTTAAAAATAAAGTTTAAAAACATGGCTGGGGGTTATAGTCTCATGAGAAGTCATGCATATCAATGAATAATTATAAATTGTTAAAATATAGTTCTGTGTAGCATGTTTGATCAAAGTAAAGGAAATGCTTAATTCTATGTATCAGAGCCTTATCTCTTTGTATCTCTAGTTGATAGCACAGTGCCTGAAGTGTCCTCAATAAATGTTTCTTGGAAGAAAAAAAAGATAAATTGTTAATTAAACAGTCTGATATCAATAGCAATCAAGAGTAAACTGGGGCTATCTAGTCTCCCAGGTTAAGGTGTTGATAGAAAGCTTTTCCCTTGAAGAGGTTGGGTTTGGACTATCCGTGGAACATACAGATGGACATATGTGAATAAGTGAGTCTGAAGTTCAAATCTGGGACAACAGTACCTTCACCTTTGCTCTCCAAAATGAGCAGGCCCAGAAGGCCAGGATTTCAAAGGCTGTGATAGACTTTAAATGTAAAATTGAATAAGACCAGGTTGATTTCAAATGACCCTTATTTTTTGCCCCAGTACCTGATGCTGGAACAAGGGATTTCTGTTGGAAAATTATACAAAAGCATACTTTCTGGTGTACTCTATTAACTTATTGAAATGTTTGATTTCGAGAAGAAAATGAAAGTGAAATTTTCCTTAACCTTCCTCTGAAACAAAGAACATTTATATGTTGTTAATGTAACTTTTTTTAAGTTCTCCTCCAAGAGTGTCCTGTCTTTATAAGAAATGATTGCTTAAGCATTGTTTTAGAATAAAATAGCTTACTTTATCATGACACATGCATAATTAACATATCAATCTATATGTAGATAACTGTGGGATAAGGCGTTGCAAATTATCCAAACATTTTTATTTGGAAAGGTTTTATAAATATTACTGAGGTTAATATAATGGGACTTTTAAGTTATAACACAAAATTGTGTTTGCTTGCATCATGCTCAAGCCCTATATGCACAGTAGCCCATAGCAATAAGATGAATACAAAAAAACAGACAGATATTATCTATTAACTGAAGATTGTTTAGATACTAAACATAACTTTAAAGGTATGTATGGTATGAGAAGATGACAGAGTAAAAACCAAGCCCATGTGACTTAGATGTCAATAGATAGAGGTGGATGTAGATATTGTTACTTTTAGTACATATGTATCAGATGTCTCAAGGCTTACTCTACACTGAAAAAAGACCTTGGTCAACCACATTCATCCAGATGAAGAACTGAGTTATTATGTGGTCCATGGATCTGCTCATTGCCTATAAAATGGCTTCTGCTGAGACTTAATGAGAAACAAAAACTTCTCTTTGAATTAGGGGACCACCTATTCCAACTAATCCATGTTCATTTGAAGAGAAATTAGACATATAAATAAAATATAATCATTATGAATTTCATCATACCAGAGAGTGGATAATTCTTATTTGGCCATTTCAACAAGGAGGTTAATGTCTGTGGAAATGTAATTGTTCAGATATAGGAGAAATATTTGAAACACTAATGTCAGCCATCAGAACCCATTCTTGACATTTTATAACAATGAAATTCAAATTCTGTCTTTTATACTTTTCTTGTGCCATATTGATTCTAAATTACTTGGAGTGTTTCACAGCATGATAAAGCACGAGGCATGCAGTTTGCCAAATCTTGATTCGTTCAGAAGTAGCATTTATCTGGATGAGTCCAGTCAGTCAAGGAGTGCCCACTCACCAATATGGTATAACAGTCTGAGCTAGGTCTTGATCACTTTATTCTTTTCTTCCCTTGACAGGCAAACAAATCCTAGATCATGGGTGGGCTGATGCACTGGAAACTGACCTGACAAACTTGTGGTCTGTGCTAGGTCAATCCTGCAAGAGACTAGAGAAGTGCAGGGAGATAATTTTGACTGTAAATGACAACAATTATGAAAAGTCAGAATATTAGTTGCCAAGGCAAAAGCAGCAGTTAAAGGCTGCCTTAGGACTGAACAAGAAGAGCTGACATTTGTCGCTGCCTGTATAATAACACTTTTCTTAGTATAAGGCATAATCTATGATCTGGGAACTATTTGTATGCATAGCTTTAAAAAAATGTTTCCAAACTTTGCAAGCCCTTGGTCCACACATAATCTTTAATCCCACATCAGAATTAAAAACCCAATACATTTGGGGATAGATGATAACGCCTTGCAGATGTCAGCCACAGACTAGGCTACATTGGCTTTGTGTAGCTACACTTTGTTGCTGCTGTCCTCATGCCAATTGATTCCTGTCCAATTTCTGAGTTAGTCCTGGTTGATTAGCTCCAGGTCTTCTTCTCTTTGGCCATAGTACTCATGCTGATTGTCACATCTGGGGTCTCCATGCTCCTGAAATGATTCCCATGGTCCAGCCTCCTGTCATTTCCATATTCTCAAAATTATGCTTTTGGGCTCTAATTCCTAACTCTAGGATTTTGCCCAGTTCTCTTATGGAATTCCTTTGCTGATAAACTGATAAAACATTCCAATCCCTTCTAGGAGTTGGGATATTTTCCTTAGTCTCATTTCTGAGTTTGGCTTCTTCTAACCTCTAATCTATCTGAGGTTTTGCTTTGCTTTTGTCAGTGTCTGTGTTCAGCATGTTACCAAGGCCAGACTCACCAGATGTGGATACCTAGTGGGCCACACTACTGACTACTAGCACTGTACTGTCCTTTAAGATACCTCATTATAATCGTGGGCTTACAATGGATTTTGACATTTGCCCCTGACTATAGTCATAATTGCCTCTGGTCAATAATTGTAGCCATAATTGCCTCTGGGACATCCATCCATGTACCTGTCCACCCATCTATGCATGCATACATACATCCATCATTCATGTATTTATTCTTAATTATTCAAGGTTTACTCTATGCCAGAGCCTATGCTTAGTGCTGGAGATACAGTAGTTCCTAACACAAAAATTATGTCTACTCTAGCAGGGGAGGCAAATAGTTAAAAAACAATTATAGGGGAAGCTGGGATGGCTCAGTGGGTTAAGTGCTCACTTTGCAGCCCCAGGGACCGTGGATCAAATCCCGGCCCCGGCCCTGGCCTGGGCGGACCCATATGCTGAACTGGGGAATTCCCCCAGTTCATTTCTCACCGGGGTGAAGACCCCGGCCCAGTTCCTGCCCTGTGCAGCCCCGCGCCCACCTGTGGAATGAAAGTATGTGGAAAAACCAATGATGTGCAACTATGGAGACTGTTCTGGGCCCTCCCCCTTCTCTCTGTCTCTGTCTCTGTATCTCTCTCTCTCTTTCCCTCTGTCAAAAACACTAAAATAAAACAAACAGCAACAAAGAAAAAAACAACAACAAAGAAAAAAAACCAGTTATAATAATGTGTGCTAAGTGGCTCTCCACACATCTGCCTGAGCAGGTGAATTCAATGCTAAGTTCCCATATGTTCTTCATTGCCCTGTTTCTCTGTGAGCACACAGCTATACCCTGCTAAGGTCAAATAGGGGAAAAAGTATTTCAATTCAGAAAATAAGCATTAATATTATGTGTATATTTGTATAGTAACCCCTTAAATTTCCATGGAGTTTTACAATATGCAAGTTCTTTCATTTATAGATATTATTCTCTAATAACTTCAGAGCATATTTATGAGGTATAGGCAGAGTAGGTATTATTTTCATCTTCATTTTATTGGAAAGAAATTAATGCTCATAGAAGTTAAAATTGCTTTAGCAAAGTTTGGAGGTGAAACTTAAAATCAAGCCTTATTATTGCTAATATAAAATTCTATCTACTTTATTAACAATTCAATGGAATTTTGTACAGTTTCTAAAACTTAGTAATGCAACTTTCAGGTATTAATATCTGTTTTTAAACAGGTTAATGCTCACAGGATAGCCCTGTATGTCACCAGTTCTGGAAAAGTGACAAAAGATAATGTGCAGAACTCCCAAGTGTTAAGTTTATCTTCCATTACATATTTATTACTTTAATCTCTGAACCTGAATGGGAGGTAAAAAGATGAAATCACTTGTCTCTTATCTTTGAGAGATGTGAGATCATCACTAAGCCCTCACAAAAACACAGGAGGTAGCTCTTGAAATATTTTCCAAAGAACACTTGGAGACTTTGATTCATGACTGAAGCTGTACTGTGACATTTTCCTTTTTACCACCCTTTAAGGAGAACATGCATCCTTTCATCATCTGTTGTCATATTTAATTAGTATCATCATATTGTGTTCTTATATGTTGTTTGTTCCTTTTTCTCACTTTTCCCCCGTCATATATCAACATGACTTTCATTTCTCCAAACAGTCTATGTCCTTGAAACTGCAGTTAATGGTTTACTTTTATGGCTAACTTTTTTCAATCCGCCAGAGTCAGTAAGTTTTTAAGATGTGTAACTATTAGACATAAATCAGAGGTGTCCCATACCTATCAAGACCAATCCATATTTCTATTTACCTTATTTCTGAAATAATGGGAAAAGTCTGGCATTTAGCATTACATAATTACAATATAGCTAAAATTTAGGATTTTTCATTTTTATGTGGAATTTGTACATGCAGATTAAATTCAAAAGTGATTTTATGGCATCATGATTATTTTGAAGCAAGAGCATTATAAAACCTGAAAAAGTCACTTCATAACTCTTTAATTCTCTTAAGCAGAGAGCAGCCTGACCGCCACTGGGGTGAGGGCAATGGGAAGTGTGCCTGCCACCTCAGTGCGTCCATGCCCTCTGACTGCATGTGATGTCATGACGTGGTTTTGCAGAATGGATAACTTTCTCCTGATGGTTCTCACTTACTCCCTTAGGTTTATACAGCTATTTTATGAAGACTTTTTGAGTTAGTGCTATTATGAGAGCCAAGGATGGATGATGTATAAATAAGGAGGAAAACAAAACAAACAAACAAACAAAAAACCCCTCAAAAAACCCATAATGTGGGCTCTTTTAAAATTAATATATTTTTTTCAAGTGTTTTAATCAATACCCTTCTCAGGATGGCAAACAAGCCATTAGTCTATCTTTGAAGAGTAGGTATTTCTTCCACATTGAAAAGAATTCCTGTTCTGTATGGATCAGACCATAATTCATAGCTCCAGGTAAATCATTACAGAATATCCACAAGTATAAATCATAACTATACAACAGTATACACAGACAAAAGAGATGTATCATTTCCTCAGTAAGAGAAGCAAATTCAAGCTAAGTATTAGCATAAATTTAATGAATAGAAAATTCCCTGTAACTTTACTGTTTTTAATTATGTTCTCAACTATTACACTTAAGACCCAAATGTACTCCAGATGATAATGTTAGATGATGTTAATCTGAGTTGGGATTGTTTATATTTAGTAACATTTAAAATTTGGCTCAATTTTCAGCACCAATATCAAATCCCCATAACATCCCTTCTTTAATAACATTTTACTCAAAGAAAATAAAGATTATTTTCATTATTTGAGCACCAGCTTTGGAAATGCATGTTCCTAGAGTAGTTAAAAGAAAACGCTCTTTTTCTATTTTGCAGTTATGTAGCAAAACCTTTACTCAACTTGGATTTAAATAATCTTTTAGTAAGTATCCTGAAGAGTTATTTTATGTGCTTTAGGAGCAGGATGTTGGCAGAATGTTTTCAAGGAACTTTTTAGTGGGGAGAGGTATGTCCGTGTACGCTGTGATGGCAAATAATTCCAAACACCCCAGTGACTTCACACCAGTTTACTTCTTGCTCACACAATGTAGCCAGTGATGTGGCCAGGACTCTCTAGTCACCACAGTCAGTGTGGGCACAGACTGACAAAGGTTTCATCTCCACATGTTTCCAAGTTCACCATGGCAGTGGGAACAGACTGGGGCCTGGACACTGACTCCCAAAGTTTGTTCTCAGCACTGATAGAGCACTTTGGCTTCTATTTTATTAGCCAAAGCAAGTCCCCTGGTCACATTTAACTTTAAAGGAAACATGTAACTCTACAATGTGCTTGGAGGGAAAACTGGCAATATTTCATTGATGAACAACACTAATGCCAACACAAAATGATAAGATTGTATGCAACCCAAGTGTCTGAAATGCCATCAGAGTTGCCAGTTAAGTGGGCCATCAGAAGATTTTAATAAAAAAACATCAGCAGGCTCCAGATGGCTTAGAATTACACGGTCATAAGTAAGAAGGATGAGACGTGCAGATGGATGCATCATTTTTATCCTGCCGTTGCCAGGACTGCTTCTCTCAATGTCAGTCAGAGCTGATGACTTTCAGAGAGGAGGAGGACTATACTTTTATACAGGGCATATATTATAAACACAGAGAAGGTGGAAAAACAGACGGTTGACTGTCTTTAAAGATAGATACATAGTCACGTGATACATTAATTAAGGTCTGTTGTGAAGTAGACACTGAAGATAAGGTTAGATACGCCAGAAATTAATGGAGGAGGTGGCAGGAGAAGGTGGGCAGAACATTCAGACTTCAAAGCAGATCTGACATCTGTGGAAGGAGAGATGGAAGGAAGGAAGGAGGCACCTCAGACTGCAAGGAGTTCCTATAAAAGGCTTGGGCAGGGTGAAGGGAGATGCATAAGCGAAAGCCACTCCTAGGAGATTTCACCTAGTTTGCTGGACAGGTCTGTCACCCTGCTCCTGATGTGCTTAGTCACTAGCCAGACGCAGCATATGGAAAACACAAACTTGGCACAAATGGCGATAGATCCAGCAGTTAGGCCCTCAGACAAGCTCTGCAAATGGTGACTTTTTTTTCTCTAAGATCTATTTTGTTTGGGAGGGAAGAGAGAGAGAGAGAAAGGGGGAGGGCCCAGAGCAGTCTCCACAGTTGTCCATCATTAGTTGTGACATGGTTTCATTCCCCACAGGTGGCTGTGGGGATACACGGGGTGGGAACTGAGCCAGGGGCCTTCAACATGGAAGGCAACAATCTTCATTATGGCGCCATCCCTGCGGTTACCAGTTGTGCCGCAGCTCAGCATATGGGTTTGCACGAGCCGGGGCTGGGATTCAATCCCTGGACCTTGTGGTTGCAAGGCAAGCATTCAACCTGCTGAGCTATCCTGGCATCCCCTGAACGATGACTTTTGATGGCCACCACACTTTTGTGCTTAGAACTTATCAGTTTCAATATTACCATTGTTCTTACTTGAATAGTACAATCCCAAATGACACTAACAAATGGTGTACTAAGAAGCAAACTTTGGAGGTTAAGTAATATTAATATATCACTGAAATCAAAGCACTGTCATCTGGTACTGGAGTCTGAGACTTGGATAGTAGACAATTCTGAATAGTCTGAGACCTCCAGGGCCACCTAGAATTTCAGATACTTGGTTAAAAATGTATGGGTGACTGTTGTGGTTTTGAATATCCTGACTAACCCCAGGCAAGAACCTCCAGAGAATCTACAGAGCCTTTTTAATTTTGGAGGGTTTTCCAGGCTATCTTAGCCCCATATACCTTTGCATCTCCTTAATTCACTGGCATATCCAGATGAGAGCTGGCCTAATTGTGAGACAGATTTGGGAGCAGAGTGGAGGGGTTGACTAGGAAATTTCCTATTTTCTCTTTGCATTTATTACCATCTGGCATACTATGTATATATTTTTGGAAGCATTTACCTAGATATACTTAATGGTTTTTGTAAGTTTAGACAAATAAATCAACTAAAAAGCTAATACGAAATTAGGAACTCAGAGTCTATACATAATGAATGTACAAAAACAAGTCTCTAGGAGAAAGAAATGAGAATAATTCTCTAATGGAAGGAAACTCGTGGCTAGCATACAAAACATAGTAAAGTTGTTAGAGCATTATACATGTACTCTCTTATCAATATTCAACACTGAGGTTTGGTATAATACAATCCATGGGGGGTTGGCTTTTGCCCTTATTGTCCAGGAATGACATCATACCTCATGCTCAAAATATTGGAGAATTTTCTGTATATAAACTTGGCTAAGGCAATGTTACATAGGATGAAATCTCTTCTATTTATCTGAATATATAAGATAAAGTAGAGACTTTTGTACTGATTTTAAAATCCAAGCCTTGGGGAATCTGGGATGGCTCAGTGGGTTAAGCATTCGCTTGGCAGCTCCAGAGCCTGAGGATCAATGTGGACCCATATGCTGAGCTGGGGGGTGCCCCCAGTTCAGTTCTTGCCAGGGCCTATTCGGGAGGCTCCTGGCCCAGTTCCTGTCCTGCGCAGCCCCACGCCCACCTGTGGAGTGAAACTATATGGAAAACTAATGCTGTCAACTATGGAGACTGCTCTGGGCCCTCCCCCTTCTCTGTCTCTTTCTGTCTGTCTCTCTCTCTGTCAAGAAACAATAAAATAAATCTTAAAACAAACCCCACAAAACTTAAAATCCAAGCCTTTTCTCATGCAATTTCACCAACGAACAATGCCTTTATGAATCTGAAACGTACCCAGTCTATTAAGGTCCAGAATCATCAGTATTCCAAAGCCTTGCTGCACTTGAGCTGGTATTCTATAGAAATGACATTCTAAAGAGTTTCTATACCACACAATTCAGTATATGGTTTTGACCTTGGTTTCCTCACTTATTCCCCTTTGAATTAAAAGGATAGTAATTTGTGTATATTTTACATTATCCAGCCAGTTCTTATCATAAAGCTACATATATAAAGGCTGTCTTGAAAGTATTCAGCCATGTAATATCAAAAATAGAGGCATTTATGGTTGGATTTTCTCTGGACAGCTCATATATATATATGTGTGTATGTACACATATATAAAGATATACCGGTAAGCACATCCTTTCCCCCACCTAAACCTATTTCTCTTCCTTGAATTTGTCTCCTTTCACTTATTTCTACCTGACACACACACACACACACACCATATATATGTATATATATGTAATCTTTTTTCATTCATCTAGTGCCTTCTCAATGTATCAGGCTAGATGAGGGTGGGATTGGTTGTCTGTTTACTACCAAATCTCTAGGTTTATAATAATGCTTTTCTTAATAGGTATTCAATAAACATTGAATAAATGAGTGGATTATACACTTTGTGTTTTGGCACAATTTAAAAAATCATATATATTATTGTATGTTTATGTTTGTATGTATATTTATAATATAGAATGTATAGTTATGTATTTTTATGTGTTTCTATTTTGAAGGCATAACTTTAATCTTCTGATTTTCAGATATTTTAAATATCAATAACATGAACAAATTTAGAAATTTAGCTAATTTGTACATATTGATAAACATGATGCACAACTATGCACCTTTAACACATATGATGAAATATTCTTAACAGTATGCATTACAGTATAATAAACATTTATTTTGTTTTTTATTTTGTTTTTGTTTTTTACATTTGTAATGACTATGTAATATCTACTAACAGAAATGAAGAGGAATCATCAATCCTGGGGGTCTGAAAAGAAAAAACTGAATTAGCGGGGTTTTGCTCTATACTGCCATCTGCTGTTTGTTGGTAAAACAACAGCGAACATGGCAAATGTCTAAAACCTGAAAGCTGAAAAGGACTTCAGTAACTGCAATTGTCATACGTACATGTGAGAAAATAGAAACACTAGAAATTAAGTGACTTGCAAGTTTGTTGTTTGTCTTGTTATAGCAGAGCAGAGTGTGAAGAAAATGCTGTGTTGTAGCAAAACACAGTTCTGAAGTTAGGTAGACTTAGTTTAAGCATTTGGCTGCATGGCCTTTGAGAAGTTACATAGCCTTTCTGAATTTTAATGTCCTTTTGGGATTAATAATTATATTCTATGATTTATTTCAGAATTTTGTGATATATATCACAAAATAATTACTGTTTCTTAAACACAGTCACGTGACTGTGTTTCTCATTTTCTGATATCTAAACTAAGAAACTAAACTCCGAGTAACAACCAGTGACTAACAATCTAGGTTTTAAAATATTTGTGGTCAGTAACAGTAGAAAAACAATGAGAATGGCATGAATGAATGGTAACAAAGTAGGTTTAAGCATCTTAAATATGTCACCCCCTAGTGTGATTTCTTTAGGCATAATTATATATTATTTTGTGAACTATTCTGTGGGTTCTTATGCACTCTAAAATTAAATTTGATGATGTGATCATACCTAAGAATAGAATAACCAGAGATATACTTATAAAATGAATAATAAATAAATGGTTGGAAAAGAAATTTAAATGATATTATTTAAAAATTTAGAATTTGTGCTCCTTAATGTAATTTGGTAAGGTGTGACAAGAGTGGGAAGGAAATTGGTTATTGATGGTAAACTTGTCACATTTGTCTATCATCTGTTTTGCTTCAAACCCTGGGAAATTATGAAAACAATATTTTTTAACCCCTTTACAGAAATCACCAAAAATAAGTAAATAAATAAGAAATAGAAATAAGACTGCCACCAGTAGCAAATTGTTAATTTAAGAAATCTCTGCGAAATGTAAAGTAGAAGTAATCAGACGGAAAGATAAACAAGTCTGGGTAAATCACACCACCGAAGCTGACTGCTAGAGAAACGAGAATGGAGCTGGGCCTTGCTGAGTTAACAGAAGCAGAGGCAACAAGGAATCATGTGGAAAATCCCCAGGCTGATCAACTGGAGAGCTACTTATTCAGTGCATGAGGAGTTCACCATAAGCATGGTTGCCTCATGATAAAGGAATGAATGTAGCACTGCGAATGGAGAGGCCCCAGGTAGCTAGTGCTACGCAGAAGGCAAGGCCCTGCCATACTGACTGTCAGGAAGGCTGAGTCTGTCAAATGGCCCCTGCCCCCCCCACCCCTCCCTCTGGTCTGAGCCAAACCTTGTGATCAGAACCTATATCCTTAGGGAGGTAAACAGGCATTTGCAAATACAAATCCAAGTAGAGAGCCAAGGATAACTGAACAGTTCCTAAAAATCAATAGCATGAAGAAAGACAACACTCAACTAAATGAGAATACCTTAGGAAACATGTATAAAAGAGCAAACAAAAGACTACATTAAATGAGAATAATTATTATCTTCATACAAATTAGAGTATTACAGGCACTAAAATACATGAATTAGACAAATAATAGAGATTTTAGAAATTTAAATAATGAATATTAAAAACTAATAGGTTGTCTGGATATGACATCTTATGTCTTATATCTCAGATATGAGTAGTAGTACATTAATGAGCTTGAAGAAAGTGGAAGAAATTTCCCAAATATAACATTAACGCATAATGCGATAAAAATTATAAGAAAAAAGGTAAGCTATTTGAGAATAATTCTACAAGTTCCAATATTTGTGTAAAGGAGTTATATAAAAGGTTAAACACACATACTTGATGTATAATATTAAAACAATAATATTGTACTGAGATCCCAGCTGATTTCAATGTGGGATCAAGCAAGAATGGGGAGTGAGGAAGATTGTAGGAAGGAAGTAAAACCATGTTAATGTTCTTATCTTAATTGGGGAAGGATATAAATACTGACAAATCAATACATTGATCAGTATGCTAAAGATATTGGAACTCCTATCAGGCTAGAAATAAGATGCCTGAAAAACTTTAGCAATAAAAAAACTTTAGGAAGAAAACAATAAAAGTAAGAAAAACAATTATAAATAAAATTATGACTCCAAACATGAGTTATCACAATAAATTCAAATGAGTAAGAACCTCTGCTCAAAAGAGATTCCTGCATAACATGAAATAAGAGACCAGAACAACAAAATGCCTGCTTATATCAAATATATCTAAAATAAAATGATAAAGTGAGGTTGATAATAAATAGATTAAAAAAATATATACCAGACTAATAATAACAGGAAGGAAATAAAGAAACATTAACCTGAGATAAAATAGAATTCATGGCAAAGATTATTAAATAGACTAAAAGAAATATTTCTATTTAGATAAAAAGGTTCAACCCATAAAGATATAATAAACATAAAAATATTATATAAAACAGAGCTTTTCAAATATACTGTATAAAGCAGAAATAGTAAATACAAAGAGTAAAAAATCAAGTTGAGACTTTAAAACACTCCTCTCAGAAATGTCCCTATCAAGTGATTTAAAATGTTTAAAAAGTGAGGATTAAAGAACTGTTTCTCAGACTTTAGTGACCATAAGCATCAGAAATTAGCTCTACGTAAAAAGCTGCAATTATGTTAAGATGATAGCCTTTATTCTCATCTCTATTCAACCAAGATATGCACCTTTGACGACTAGTAATTTATGAGAAATGTAATTTTTTTAAATCAGAGATAGTACTAGCTAATGTGGGAGATTGACTAAAGCATTTTTTAAAAAGATTTATTTATTGTTTTTGACAGAGAGAAAGATACAGAGACAGAGACAGAGAGAAGGGGGCGGGCCCAGAACAGTCTCCATAGTTGCACATCATTGGTTTTTCCACATAGTTTCATTCCCAGGTGGGCTTGGGGCTGCACAGGGCAGGAACTGGGCTGGGGTCTCACCCCTGGTGAGAACTGAACTGGGGGCACTCCCCATCTCAGCATATGGGTCAACACGGCCGGGGCCGGGATTTGATCCTTAGTCCCTGGAGCTGCAAAGTGAGCGCCTAACCCACTGAGCCATCCTGGCTTCCCCGACTAAAGCATTTTTGTCTTAATTATACCTTATGCATATTAAATGAACACCTTAAATACACACGTGTGTATGTGTGTATATACCCCCCCCCCCAACACAAATACCTGATGAAAATATTTCTTGGAAAAGAAATATTACTGAGAAATCCTTGGTCCCTATTTGGATCTTTCCTTGGGACAATTAAATATAAATATAAACACTTTCTCATAAAGAGATAATATTCACTTCAAAAAGATAAACTGATAAATCTTATAATTGTTCACATTTTTCCGGGTCAATTATCCATTTGCTATTTTAAAATGCTGTATAATTTAATGCTGTGATGCACAGCTGATCAAACCTCAGATTGGCCAAAGCTGTGCTTATATTCCCACAGCTCCCAAGAGATGTATGTCAGCACTTTTTCAGGAAAATGAGGTGGTTGTCACCACCTTCTAAGGTACAAGTATGTACCTTATAATGGTCCCACTGGTTTAGTGATTACTATTTCCTAATGTATAATAGTGACAGTATTTTTAAGTCCCTTACTACAAAAAGTTTTGCTCTGACATTATAATAGGTCCAATGGGCTTGCTTGGTTTAGCTATTTTTGAAGAAGAGCACGAGGCAATGACAGACAGCCTTCTTACTGGCAGGCTGTCATTATGATTTCTCTAATTCTGTTTAAATATCAATTCACATTACAGACACATTGCAGAGAGAATATTAACTTTGTCATTCAAAATTCCAATTGTTTCAAAGTATGTTGCAGCCCCTACACTGTAAGTTCATATAGTTTTCTCCACTAAAAAGTACTTCTTTCTTTCAATGTATTTTATTGTTTGAGGGAAAGTAAGAGAGAGCGAGAGTGAGAGAGAGACAGAGAGACAGAGAGACAGAGAGAGAGAGAAGGGGGAAGGCCCAGAGCAGTCTCCGTAGTTGTATATCATGAATTGTGACATAGTTTCATTCCACACAGGTAAATGTGGGGCCCCATGGGGCGGGAACCAAACTGGGGGCTCCTGCCTGGGAGACGAGAACCTTCACCACCATCCCAGCCATTACCAGTTGCACTGCCGTTTAGTTCATCATATGGGATTGCACGAGCCAGGGCTGGGATTTGATCCCCAGACCTCATGGTTTCAAGGCAAGCACTCAACCTGTTGAGCTATCCTGGCATCCCTGAAAAGCATCTCTGTATACGGAAGATAAAAAATGTGCTCGCATATGTGTGTTTGAATTTTAATTATCTCTTGGTTCCTACAGCTACCTTGTAAAGACTGAGGGCATATGCTGTGCCTGTCTGTGTTACATGTCCCAGTACAATGAATAATTAATATTAAACAGGTAACATAGGTTCTGAGTACGTTCAACATCGTGGAATAAAGACTCTGAGTCTGTTTTTTCTGCATATTTATTCTTTAGAACAAATATCTTAAGCCCAGATAGTTCAGAGGGTTAAAGCAACAGGTCCATACTGCATTTTAAAATCTGACTCCAGAGGAAGACGAGATGGCTCAGTGGGTTAAGCACTCACTTTGCAGCGCTGGTGATTGAGGATTGAATCCCAGCCCCAGCCAGTGCGGACCCATGTGCTGAACTAGGGAGTTCCCCCAGTTCAGTTCTCTCTCTGTCTCTGTATCTCTCTCTCTGTCGAAAACAATAAATAAATAAAATCTGACTCCATTGGGAAGGTGAAATTTTTATTTTATATTTTTAAGAATTATTTTATTGTTTTTGACAGACAAGAGAGAGAGAGAGAAGAGGGAGGGCCCAGAGTAGTCTTCATAGTTGCACATCATTAGTTTTATACATAGTTTCATTCCACAGGTGGGTATGTGGCTGCGCAGGGTGGGAACTGGGCTGGGGGCCTCCCACATGGGAAGCACCCCCCAGTTCAGCATATGGGTCCACAAGGCCTGGGGCTGGGATTCTATCCAAGGATCCCAGGGCTGCAAGTAGAGCACTTAACTTGCTGAGCCGTCCAGGCATCCCCTGAGAATTTTTTCATAGATTGACACTGGCTTTTTTTTAGATGTGATCTCCACTTATTAGTCAATCTGGTAATCATATTAGCAATCAATGTTTTTCATCTTCATTGTCATCATTATCATCAAAATTTTCATCACTACTGTCTTTACAGTTGCAAGTTATATGTAAGTATTAACTCACTTAACTGTCTCAACCTTATGAGGTAGGTATTATTATACCTTGAATTGATAGATGAGGAGTCTAAAGCCAGTGGATTTCAATAACCTGGAGTCAGAACCTGGGCTCTGGACTAAGTCTGCTAGTATTCAAAATCTGTCTCCCTCACTACAGTGTGACTGTAGACAGATTTCTTAACTTCCTGAATCTTCATTTCCTCATTTATAAAAGTGGCACATAATAGTGGACATACTTATAGAGAATGAGATGGGATGGGGAAGAAGTTAAGTATAAACTGTAGAAAGAGGGAAGACTTGGCAAACAGGATGGTATATTAAAAAAAATTAAATAAAGAGCAGGGTTTGGTAAATGCCAATTTCTGATGCAAAGCAGACTCTAAGGTAAAAATTTATACAGACCCTAGTAGACACAGCTGTTTATTTAAGAGGAAAATGAAATCAAGAGTTCACACTTTGGTAAGGAGTGAACTAAAACATTAAAATGTCCTATCATAATTAATACAGCACATTTTTCCAGAAAGTAGATAAATTCATTTTAATCCTCCTACTTTACGCTTTCAAATCAGGAAAGTTACCTTCAGGCAGTGCTGTCTGAGGACAACGAAGGGGAATAAGAGATAGAAACAAATCTAAGTGTTTTAATGCATAAATCAAAGTGACCTTATTTTAATATTAGCCAAAAACAAAATCAATAAGCAAAGTGGTCTTTACACACAGCAAACTACATGGATAGAAGTCTTAGAAATTTCCTATGAATGATACTCTTTCAATATCAGCCGCTTAATAAAAAAAGAAAAAATTATTTGCCGACACTGGGAGGGAACAACATTTAAATATTAACAATCAGCCTCTTTTGGATTTCCTTAGTCAAAAAAATCAATGAAAGTCAGAGTATTTATGGGGAAGATTTTCTTAGTTCACATTTTAAAATATGATAATTTAAATACCATAAACAACTAACCCAGTAAGACCTTTCTGAAGATAAACTGAAGATAAAATGAATGAAGCAAGTCACTGTTTTCAACAAAAAGTCATAAGATGATGAAGTTATTAGAGAACATGTTTTATGACTTACTTATGAGCAGAGAACCTTATGTATGAAAACAGATTATTTTGAAGAAAACAAATTCATTTTTTCTCCACAATCAACAGTTTATAAAGCTTGAAATACTTGTCAAGAAATACGCATGCAGTAGGTAAGATGAGAATAAAATGTTTCATGTAAAATAAAGAGCTCTGAACTAGGAGCCAATAGATATGGATTCTAAATTTCATTCAGTTAGCTGCCTAAACTAGGGTAAGTACAAAAACTCACTTTGTGCATCAGTGACTTATCAGGGGTGGGGGGGTCGGGTCATATTGTTGAATGGATATATTTTTTCTAAGGGTCTTGCTACATCTAATACTCTAGCTAAACATACTGTTTGTGTAACATCCCTTGGTTTGAAAGGGTACATACAGCAAGTTTCTCTTACTTCAATTTTCAAAAAATGTCTTTTTGTTCCTATTTAGAAGGAAGGAAAGGAGGGAAATATATTACCACAGAAATAAGTCTCTTCTAAAGTCTTACCATTTCAATTTTCCATAATTTGGAAAGAAAATCAATTGCCAAAATTTTTAAAAAAGTTAATATATGATTTAAAAACACTTCATTTATATTATGCTAAATGTCTTCTCCTTAAGGGACAAAGGGATTTTAAAAAACATTTTAAAGTATCAAATCACAGCTAATCTATGTTCACCAGATTTAACCAACTTCACAAACTCCTAATTAAATAATCACAACCTGCAGGTTTCTGAAAACCTCAGATTAAGATCATTCATGTTGTCAAACTTATGCTTTCTCATAGGTTTTCATTGAGTACGTCTCATACTAGCACCCTATGGGCACTCAATGTTGCCTGACTAAATGGATGAATCATCACATCTAACACACACAAATGAATCTGAGTATTAAAAGTTCCAAATTCTACTAAAGAAACGTTGTTTCCTGCTCAGAACATTTTTCCTCCTTTTCCCATTAATTTAACCTTTTAAAGGCCAAATCTTTAGTCCCATTTTACTTAGACCTTTGCCATCAGAAGCACCACAATATACCAATGGGAATTTCCCTCTTGTTTACTTCATGGGGGCAGGCAGTTGACATTAGACAGCTTTCTCAACATCACCACATCAGAAAAAAAAAAAAAAATCAGTGGCAATAGTTTTTCCAGAATTTTTTGTTTCAATACCAAAAGGTGCTAGTGGGTAACAGCAAGACATTTTCAAATATTTTAATATGATTGCTAGTTCTGGGTTTCTGAGCTGTGGCTGGGTCAATACTTTTTTTTTTTTAAAGATTTATTTTACTGATTTTGACAGAGACAGAGAGAGACAGAGAGAAGGCGGAGGGCCCAGAGCAGTCTCCATAGTTGACAGCATTAGTTTTCCACATAGTTTCACTCCACAGGTGGGTGCGGGGCTGTGCAGCGCAGAAACTGGGCCAGGGGCTCCCTCATAGGCCCCGGCAAGAACTAAACTGGGGGCATACCCCACTTCAGCATATGGGTTCGCATGGGCCGGGGCCGGGATTCGATCATCGGTCC
>PVKE010028659.1:9725-20858 GCA_004027555.1 Craseonycteris thonglongyai
GCATAGTTATTTCTATTTTACTTTTTGACAGATAGAGAGAGAGACAGAGACAGAGACAGTTAGAGAACCAAACTGTGGGAACTCCCCAGTTCAGCATGTGGGTCCTGCCTGGGCCGGAGCCGGGATTCGATCCTCGGTCCTCATGGCCTCAAAGCGAGCGCTCAACCCGCTGAGCCGTCCCGGCTTTCCCTGTTTTTTTAATTTAAGGTAATATGCCTTTCCATTTTTGGACCAGCAAACCTGCATCACGCATGATGCTGGACAGTGAACTGAGTGGAAGCTCTGTTCATAATCAGCGTACTCTTGATTTATCCCTTAGATTTAAAAACAATCAGCAACTAAAAAATAAGAATATATTGATATATTTCATTGTTAAAGATCTTATTCAAATTCAATAGACTAGTTTATCTATGAACCAAAATTTGTATGAACCACAAAGCGTACACCTTACAGTAAATACTCTGCTTCACTGTTTTAAATCTCAAACATAAATAATCTCTAAGTGGTCACACGGTATGACAGTATACAGTGACCCAAGCAGTGCATCATCTTGACAAACACGAGACTTATTTTAATCTAATGTGTAAATAGAGAAATATATTTGACTGCAGGAACTGGGGATAGAAAGTGTGCCTGAAGGGTGCATGAGTGATTCTCTAACTGATCCTAATTTCAGGGAACTTACTCTTTAAACACAGCTCGTAGCTGAGCCAGGCGTGACAGGAGAAACTGGGCGTTCTCCAAATCATCTTCTGTGAAGAAACAGTGTTTGTTAGGCCATCAATTATACACACTCACATCCATACACAAGTATATATAGGCATACAGACACATGAAAACACATACATAGGTGTGTGTATGTGTTTATATATATTTAGATACATAAACATAGAAATTGTTCATTAGTTAGACCACTACTTTTTTTCTGAGAGGAATCTTTTGTTTTTGTTTTTTTAATATTTATTATTTTGTTGTTTTTGACAGAGAGAGAGAGAGAGACAGAGAGAGACAGAGGAAAGGGGGAGGGCCCAGAGCAGTCTCCATAGTTGTACGTCATTCGTTTTCAACATAGTTTCATTCCACACAGGTGAGTGGGGGCTGCGCAGGGTGGGGACTGCGCCAGGGGCTTTCTGCTTTGGAAGCACGCCCCTGCAAGCTGGGGGCCTCCCACATGGGAAGTTCACCCCAGCATAGCATATGAGTTCACATGGGCTGGGGCCCAGACTCAATCCTCGGACCCTGGGGCTACAAGACAAGCACTCAACCTGCTGAGCCATCCCAGCTTCCCTTTTCTTTTTCTTTCTTTCTTTCTTTCTTTCTTTCTTTCTTTCTTCCTTCCTTCCTTCCTTCCTTTCTTTCTTTCTTTCTTCTTTCTTTTTTTTTTTTGAATGCAGGAAAATCCTTTTATTTACCTCTGTAAAGCAGGGAACAATTTTAATCTTAGTCTAATACCTTTCATATAAGCATATCAAATTACATTGTGTGTTTACACATTTCACCAACAATAGAAGCTTTCAGACTATACATATTGTAGAAATAGAAAAAGAAAACCCATTTAAATAGAGATAAGAATGATTTATTGATTTGAATCCTTTGTGTAAGTAGGTAATCCAGTAAAACTGAGGTTCAAGTGGTTTCTGTGTTCAGTAACTGTGTCAATATGTGTGATTTACAATAAGGTTAAGTTTGTTGGGTTAAATATTAGACATTTACAGTAATGTCAAACTAAGGAATTTAATCTGAATGTTTATGATTGACTATTCTATATAATTGTAAAAAACATACAAACTGTTATGTGGCTATGATTAATTTGTGTTACACAAAAACAATTTTTCAAAAATGTGTATACCATTAGGAAATTTTAATAGAAGTATAAATAGAATAACTATGAGTAAAACTTTACCAGACTATGGAGTCTCATAGTGACATCTGTATCTGATCCTTTTGTTTGGAGCAATGGTTCTCAATGGGCACCAAAATCACCAGGTGAGTTTTTGTTTGGTTGTTGGTTTAGCTTAGTTTTGCTGGTAATAAGAACACTTAACGAGATCTTCTAACAAATATTATGTGGACAAGTCAGATTAAATTTACTTGTCTTGCATAACTGAAACTTTGTAGCTGTGGAATGGCAGCTCCCTGCTTCCCCTCCCCACACCCCTGGCTACGGCCCTTCTCTCTACTTCCACATGTATGACGTTATGCTAAGTATAAACTGGTCACAGAACAACAAATACTGCATAGAAGGAGTCTTTTCTCACCAAAATTGTTTAGAATTTCTGATATGTGGTAATAAAATCAGAACAGCTTTTGTGTTTTATTATTTTTTAATAAGGCACTCCTCACTTAACGACTCAGTTTCATTCCCACAACTAGGTCATTAAGCAAACTGGTTGATAAGCAAGGAGCTTAAGGGCAGATGTCATGTAGTGTGTTGTGGGCACGTATTTTTTGATAGATATCTTGTGTGGTTGGGAATGCTTCATATAGTGAATACTAATTTCCTGCGGGAAGCAGATAAAGTCTAAGAAACGGGATTCCTGAGACTCACCCAGACTAAGAAAGGGGGTTCCCAAGCTGGAGAACTGGTCATAAGTTTGAGTAGTCGTTACACAAGTAGGCCGTTAAGTGAGGAGTGGCTGTATTTCAGTATGTATTACTTTATTTATATTTGCCCGTTGTCCAGTTACTGTCCTCTCTAGCATAAAAGAAAAAAGATTGTCATCAGTGGTCCGATCCAGAGTTACATGTTGCATTAAGTTGTGATTTTCCTTTGCTCTTTAATCTGAAACATTTCTTGGTCTGTCTTTGTCTTTTGTAATCTTGACACTTTTGAAGAATGCAAACTAGTTACTTTATAGAGGATGATACATACTTCAATGTTGTGGTAAAGCATGTTGAAGGTGAAGCATTAGATGAAAATAATTTGTACTTCCCTCATTTCTCTCAGTATAACATTTTCAAACTTTTTATTATGAAAAATTTAAGTCACAAAGGCAGAGAGAATGATCAAATGAACCCTATTACACAGACTCAATAATTAACATGTTATGACCATTCTTTCTTCTACTCCCAACATTTTTAGTCGATGTATTTTGAAGCAATTTTTCAATATAATATTGTACTACAGATTTCAGTAAACTCTGAAGAAATAATGATGCATTTTATATAACTATGATATTACCTTAGCTAACAAAATTATTTTCAATTCCTTAATATTATGTACAAAGTTCCCTTCTTACCTGGAAAATACCCTTTTAAATTTGCTTTTGTATTTGAATGTGATGTGTCCTAATTTTTTCCTCCTCCTCCTTCTTCTACTTCTCTGCAGACAATACACCCCAGTGCTTGAACTTGGGGCCAGCAATGCCCACAAACCCACTGTTGATCCATCACTGTCTCCACCACATCACCAGGTGGGCCTCACATGTGGACTCTCATGCCATTGTCTTCACCACCAACTCAAAAGACCATAAAGGAAGGTGTTTCATAAAAGAAATTAGCCTGTTGCCCATGGGAAGAATCACATTTCTCTATGTACCTACATTTATAGAAGCAAATTAGTAACAGCTGAAACAGAAATATTATAATATCTACAACTATACATTTTCAGCACAATAAATGTGTACTTCAGAACAGACATGTAGGAAATGAGGACTGGGGGACTGGTGGTACTTTCCAATACCAGATGCCAACCTGGATGCCAAGACATGCTCAGGATGGCAGGGAGCTGATAAGAATCCCATAAAACCTCCTACGTGCTAAAGCCAATCATTGCAAAAGCATAGAGCAATACAACAGGAAAATAGAACTTGCCAGACCAAGCTCTTCTGACCACTTCTGGTTAAGAGGTTCACCATGAGAGACCAGGATAGCTCAACAGGTTGAGTGCTTGCCTTGCAAATGTGAAGTCCTAGGATTGAATCCCGGCCCCAGCCTGTGCAGACCTATATGCTGAACTGCGACACAGCTGATAACCACTGGGATGGTGGTGAAGGTTCTTGCCTCCCATGCAGGAGGCCCCTGGTTTGGTTCCTGCCCCACACAGCCCCACATCCACCTGTGTGGAGTGAACTATGTCATAACTAATGATGTACAACTATGGAGACTGCTCTGGGCTCGCTCTCTCTCTCTTTCACCTCTCAAACAATAAAATACATTTTTTTAAAAAAGAGATTCACCAGGAAATCAGGGGAACAGAATTGATGGTTACGTCAGACTAGCACTGGAATCTGTAGCTGTTTCTTGCTAGCAGGTAAGTAGGGCCTAACTCTGCTTGGGCGAGGTACCTATTAGAAAACTATCATGAAACTTAGAGAAGGAATCACTTAGGCACCCTCTGCTGAACACGTACAAACATTTCAGATTCAGAGAAGCTAAGTGGGAGTTCAGCATAAACCACACTGTTTGTGCAAGCGGTCTAGACACAATGAACTACACCTAGCAGATACTAACCGGTGGGGTATCATGAGTGTGGGCAGGGACAATGACATCATGGAGCACCAGCCTGTAGCCTGGGCTGGGAGAAGACCCATTCTTGTCTCAAAACTGCCATGGGACTCGGGCTCTTCTATGGTGTGGCCTTTTGTTTCCTTGGAGTAGGTAAGTCTGGGGAGTTGGTGACAAACCCCTGTCCTATTATTTCTAGATGTTGGGTACAAGATGTTTCCCTCATCAGGTTTCTTGATGACCTCCTTTGTCAGCCCTTTCATCCTACTTTCACAGGCCTCATGGATGCGGAGGTCACCCAAACCCCAAGATATCTGGTCAAAAGACTGGGAGAGAACGTTCTGATGGAATGTTCACAGGATATGAACCACGACAGCATGTACTGGTATCGACAAGACCCAGGTCTGGGGCTGAGGCTGCTCCATTTATCATACGGTGTTGAGAATAATGAGAAAAGAGATCTCCCCGATGGGTACAGTGTCTCCAGGAAGAAGGAGAGCTTCTTCCTGACCCTAGAGTCTGCCAGCACCAACCAAACATCTGTGTACCTCTGTGCCAGCAGTTTATCCACAGCGCTGCACAGCCACATCCTCTCTGCACAAAAAGGGCAGCAGTAACAGGGAAAGGACCCTCACGCAGGGCTGAGTCACGCTCGCTCATGTTGCTCCAATTAGAATAAAGGTGGCCATTGAGAGGCCCATGGACACACATTATGGCCGGCAGAGCTCAAGATATTTTTCAGGCCCCACTCACCACGTTAGGGGCCATGTTCTAAAGTTAGCTGCCCAGCTGTGTGAAGGGTCCCCAATCATGAGACTCTCCCCCAACCAGGAGAAGTTTTCACACATGTTTACGCTGAAGGAGCTCTGTCCTCCCGGGTTTTTGTTTTTGAATCATTTTTTCTTTCCTTTTCTATCCTTGTCCCTCTTATTAAATGTTAGGCACTCTGCTCCATTTCTTTGCTCTTAATTGGTATGTCACTAGAGGGCACTCACACATTCTAAACTCTTTTAGATACATTGTATTGTACATGTGCTGAATCAAGAGAAAGTTTGTGGAATTTGAATTCTGTTCATTCAATCTAAAAACAGAAAAACTAATAAGGTAAATCTTTCTCCAGGTTCTCTGAATGGTCAGTAATGTTTCATTGAAAAAATTCTGATTAGGGAAGAAATAAACTTGCAAAGGTGGTAAGAATTAGTCAGGTTATAACTATATTCACAGTCATCTGAAGAAAGTATCTAATTTATTTTAAAGAATGAAACATCTACTATCCTGTCAGTAAATATGAATTGAGCCTATTCCCCCTTGAGAATACAAGAGAAATGTAAAGGGTGTTAGAAATCTTGGTAGCTTTCACAGGTATATGCATTTGTAAAAACTTATTTAATGGTATTTAAGAGTTGTGTTCTTTACTGTAAGCAAATTTTACTTTAAAAAGAACCATAAACAAATATTGAATTTTTGTGAATTACCTGCATGTTGAAGTATACTTTCAATTATCTTTTTAGAATATCAAAAATTAGATTGATAAATGAACACTTATATGATAAAAATAAGTAGTTTTATCTAGGTGGTAGGATTTAGGTGGTGGGTACATGCACATTCATAATAATATACTGTATTTTTCACTCCATAAGATGCACTTTTTCCCCCCAAAAAAGTGGAGGGAAGAGTGTCTGCGTCTTATGGAGTGACTACTGCAAAGAGGAGTGCACGTTGGGGACCTTAATGATGCCGTGGGGAAGCCTGCAGCCAGATCAGAAAGCAGGGACTGCATGGAAGGAGAGCGGGTCCAGGCAGGAAACTTGCGTCTACGGAGCAAAAAATATGGTATTCAACTTCTATAGACATTTGAAAATTCTCATAATAAATTGGGAAACAATAATGAGGCAAATTTATATGCACTTATATGAACTAAACTTTTTAAAATATTGATAAGAATACATTATTAATAAAGTAAAGGGGAAGCAGGATGGCTCAGTGGGTTAAGCACTAGCTTTGCAGCTCTGGGGACCGAGGATCAAATCTCGGCCAGAGCCTGTGTGGACCCATAGGCTGAACTGGGGTGTGCTTCCCATATAGGAGGCCCCCAGCCAAGTTCCCACCCTGTCCCCTGCCTCCCCACTCACCTGTGTGGAACAAAACCATGTCAAAAACTGATGACGTACAACTATGGAAACTGCTCTGAGCCTTCCCCCTTCTCTCTCTCTCTCTCTCTCTCTCTCTCTCTCTCACTCTCCCTCTCTCTCTCTCTCTCTCCCTCTCTCTCTCTCTCTCTGTCAAAAACAGTAGAGGAAGCCGGGATGGCTCAGTGGGTTAAGTGCTCACTTTGCAGCACCGGGGACCGGGGATCGAGTCCCGGCCCCGGCCCGTGCGGAACCATATGCTGAGCTGGGAGCTCGCCCAGTTGAGTTCTCTCTCTGTCTCTGTCTCTGTATCTCTCTCTCTCCCTGTCAAAAATAAAAATAAATAAATAAAAATATATTTAAAAAAAAACAACAGTAAAAATAAATCTTAAAAACATAAAAATAAAATAAAGAAGCAAAGTATGGGAAGCTTTGAGTTCTATGCTATTGGTGACACTGCTCAGAACAGTTTTGGTACGCGTCCATTTTGATGCCTTTTAGTGCTTCTACCATTTTTTGTGTCACCTTTTCCACAAAAACAAACCTTTTAGGATATTTTTTCATCCAGGGAAATGAAAAAAAAAAAGTTGCTCAGGTCCAGACCAGGTGAACAGGGAAGGTGGGACATGGGATCATGCCATTTTGGGTCAAAACCTGCTGAATTCTCAGCATGGTGTGGGCAGGTGTGTGGTCATGCTGCACATTGTCAGTGTAAATTACCCATCGTGGAATGAGCAAACATGGTGAAAGGGTCTCCAAAAAGTCACTGAAGCTGAACGCAGCCTCTCACACCACCACCAGCTGGTGCCCTGATGCAGACGGGTTCCTAGAACCCTCACCGAGAGGCAAAGCCTGTACTACAAGGGCCTGTCCTCCAGCAGATCATTTTGGGCTTTTGGGTCCCCCTTCATATTTCTAGTAACATATGTAAGAAAGTAATTGAATGGTAGCTTCTAAAGAGGGTATCCTACTTTTTGCTCTCTGTATTGTAAATGTTAACCATGTGCATGTATTAATTCAACAAATAAATACACTTAAATTATGTGATAATATGTCATCCATGAAAAATTTTCTTGGTATCAAAGAAAAATTAATGTACCATTGTTGTTTGAAGCACACAAAGAAGAAAAATATTTTTGCTATTGTTTTGACAAAGAGAATATCACTAAGAAAGGAAAGACTTGGAATTCTGGAAAGAATATGGGTCATTTGGTAATTTTTAGAAGGATTTAGGATTAATGAAAAAGAAAAAAAATGGGATAATTTTGGCAGAAAGTTTGTTATTTGAGTAAAAAATTTTAGTGTATCCCTAGATGTCAACAAAAATAGAGTATTCTATACTGTTTACCAGTATACTGCTTAACAGCGTTTATCTTGAACTACTGTTTTTGGCACCTTCCACAGGTGTAGAGACTACATTCACACACACACACACACACACACACACACACACACACACACCCATAGGAAAGAATTACTGGAATATTGTTATGCCTAGCATGCCACATTTCCTCTATCATAGGTTTAAACTTTTATAGGTAAATACTACAATCAATGCTTATTTCTAAGGAAATAGTATTAATAACCATCCAAAAATAACAACTGTGTTAAAAACAGTGTGTTTTATAATAGATGGAATCTTGGAATCAAAGAAATCAGGTAGGTTGGTTTTGCAAATTCTTTCTAGAGTTCCCGTGTTCCCTTGAGGGTGGTAGGCCTGTCATTCTCCGTCATCTTCTAGATTCTACTCTACAAAGGCCCAGGCAACTGCAAAAGTGAGGAGAATCCTTCATAGCATTGAAGTTAACATTTGGGTTTGGGGTCACATGGACATGTACTTGAGTCCTGCCTCTGTCTCTTACACTTGAATTATGTAAACTTCGGTAGGTTATTTAAGATCTTTATGTCATATCTATAAAATTTTCTCACCTGTAAAAATGGCATAATAGTAATTCATAAACTGAAATAATACGTCTATAGCACAGAGCAAGTGCACAAAAAAATTAGCTCAGCTTTCATGCAAAAATAAAGTATTTTAAGTAGTTACATGACAGGGGAAATCAGATGATGGAAAATGGTCACAGCACCATGGTCAAATTGTACAGAAGGATTAAGTAGAGAGGAACTTACTATTTATGACTATGATTACCAAAATGAGGGAAGAGATATGAGAGACAATACAAACATAATGCACTTAAGGTGTGAATTGATAAATGAAGCAGGTAAGAGTAATAAAAGGCAATAAAAATGGAGCTCTGAGCCTAGAGGGCAAGAGTGAAGATGCTCTTTATTGGGAGGGAGGAATTCAGACATGGGAGCCAGTTTATTGGAGAGTATGTTGGGGGAAGAATAACAGGTACAGTTTGGGACAACCACAGTGAAGACTCAGCAGACAGTTGAAATTCTGAGTTATACATTTCCTTCATATTCTAAAATGGTACCTTTGGTTACTGGAGGTCAATGCTGCAACCCATTCCTGCTTTATGCCCAAAGGGAAGTACATATATGGTGCTCAAAAGAGATGGATAAGAAGGTGGTGGACGCATGGCTGATAGATGATACTTGCAAGCTGGGGCACCTTGTGACTGAAGGTCCATCCTAACTGAAAAGCCACAGCCCCACTAGGGGGCAGAATAATTGTGTCCACATTCTGCAGAAACTCAACTTTCTACTACAGGAGAAAAAGAGAGAACCAGTAGGAAAGGAACTACACAGGAGAGAAGAAAAATGAACTTGAGTTTGACTTCTGAGTTCCTTTTCCCAGGGGAGAGGAGAGGCTATAACCTAAAGATGCTGATTTTCCTACTACTTTTCTTGGGACAAGGTCTGAGGCTTCTAGGATGGGGAATATTGGAGTTAATGCTAAGGTTGAGTAGTGGAGTAGAGTCTGAGGCCACCGGTCAGAGGATATTGGCTTAGGGGAGATGATGGATTAGAGGATTCTGACAGAATAACAGTTGGCAGAACAAATTGGAGGCAGTACTATAGGGCTCTTTGGGAACCAATGTGATGATAGAGCAAATACGTAGTAAGAAGACCTTCCCGCCTGACAACCTGGTCAGCCCACATGACTTTCTCTATCTTTTGCCAACTAGGTTCTGTGTTCGGTGCTGTCTTTCAAAAGCCAAGCAGGGGCATCTGTCAACGTGGGACCTCCGTGACGATCCAGTGTCAAACTGATACCCAACTCACTTTCATGTTCTGGTACCGTCAGCTTCCAGGACAGAGCTTGACACTGATTGCCACTGCAAATCAGGGTTCCAAGGCTACTTATGAGAGTGGGTTTACTGAGGACAAATATGCCATCAGCCGCTCAAATCTAACGTTCTCCACTCTGACTGTGGGCAATGTGAGCCCCGAAGACAGCAGCTTTTACTTCTGCAGCACTGGAGACACAGTGCTGGGCAGGGATCAGAGATCTGAACAAGAACCTCAGCTCCCTCCTCCCCAGCTCCTGGCTAGATGAGCCTGAAGACCCCGCTGAGGCAGGCTGGGGGGAGGAAACCACAGCGCTGGGGCCCAGACAGCAGTGTGTGTGTGTTTGTGGGTGAATAAGAGCACGAATGAAGGGAGATTATAGGACTAGCTGGAGGGCCATCCACAGACAGGAAATGTGACTCCTGGGGGGCTGAGGATAAAATTTCTCCCAGAAGAGTGTTTAGAAATACTCAGTAAAGACAATCAGACACAGTTTGCCTTCCAGTGCCGAGATCAGAAATACACTTTAACTCTTATCTCAAGGCTATATTTAGCCTGTTCTGTATCTGTATAGTTCAGAAGGCCCTTTGTCATCTTGATATCTTACCAGTCCATTACACTGGTGGCATTTTGCCAATTGTTCTTCATGAATAGAAACTATAAAGCACCCTAGATCCCTCAGGATGACATATGCATAATCCAGACCAATGTAAAATCTGCAGGAAATTTAGGGACCTGCCACATTGGTGAGCTTCTGAGTAGTCCAGAGGTGTGGGACGTGTTGGAATACCCACTCTATAGTGAGAGAGAAGCTGCTGCATCTAATATTATCCTCCTGGAGAAAGAGGTGCAGTGCTTCATGGGCCTGTCCAGGCTTGGAGCTAGCACACACAGCCCCCAGGTGTGCTGCCCTGGTTCACTGACTGTCGTCGGTAAGGCTGGGCCAGTTCACAGGGCAGTTCTGTAGCAGCACAAGGCTGTGATAAAAGCTGCCCTGCCACCTGGGCCACAGACCAAGTAGGCTCAGCTCCTGGGCCTGAAGTGCCCATGGCAGAGAGGGATGCTCTAGGACAGGGGTGGCCAACTTTTCTATATATAAGATCTACTTTTTATCTTAAAAGTGTGTCACGATCGACTTGTTGTCTAACAAGTCTTGTTGTCTAGGCGTAGTCTAAGGGGGAAGAAGGGGTGTGAGATGCATACTATGTTTATACACTGTGTTTCAGTATAAGGTGCATTCCAGCGAGGTATGGGTAGATAAGTAAAATATATGTTCAAAACTATTTTTTATTTTTTAAATCACTTATTAAGTTTTCGAGATATAGGCTCATGAAGAAAATAAATTTCCAGACCCAACTTT
>PVKE010028660.1:0-20771 GCA_004027555.1 Craseonycteris thonglongyai
GACTGTGACCATAGCCTCTTCCCTTGGGTGGTTTTAATACTGCCTCCTGTTTAAACAGAGCCATGGACAAAAGGTTCTGGGGCCTCTGTATCAAAGCCAAAGTAAATTTATGGAAGAGGCTGCGCCCGGGAATATGTTTTGCCCATCTTTAGAACAAACAGAGCCAGAGGTGCTACAGCACAGAGCTATGGTGATGGGAAGTCCCCATCTGAGAACAGGAGGGAACAGCTTGGTGGTAACCCTGCACACACTCTTTCATGGAGTGTTCTTTATAAAGGCCCTTCAAGCCTGAGGTTTTTGTCTCCGAGGCCTCATTGGGAATGCTCAGAGCTCTTACGTGCACTTGTGCCTTGCACAGCGCGACAGCCATACACCCTGGTGCAGACACAAGGCCAGGCATGGTGCCAGGACTGCTAACTGCACATTGGGACACTTGGTTCCTGCTTCCGTTGTGTTAACGAAGATTCACCTAAATGCCTAGAAGACGCCAGGCAGGCACAACTCACCTTCAAGTAGAAATATTTAACGAAAGAAAGACACAAAAGCCATTCTAAATAGTAGACTGTAGTGTTGACTGGTAACAGGTGGGTCAGCTCTACCCCAGTCACTCATTGGATGGGAGGAGGCAAACAGTTTTCACCAAGATTGGGTCTCACAGATTACAATGTACATCATAGATAAGTTTTAAATAGAAGTAACTGTCATTGTGGAATGCTTGTTAAATGCCGGGGTCCGTGCTCAGTTTTTACAGTTATTACTTCAGTCCTAGCTATGAGGTTAATATCACTGTTACCCTCATTTTAAAGATGTAGGAACTGAGGAACAGAATTGGTACATTTTTTTTCCCAAGGTGACAAAGATAGTTTGGCATCTTAACCTGTGCTCCCAACTGTCCACCACAGGTGCAGGCAGGTTACAGAACAACAGCTTGGTGCGGTGGGGAATCAACCTCTTTGTGGACTGCACAGATTTTTTTAAACATTGACACTGTTTGCTTGCTTATTTGTTTGTTTGTTTGTTAATAAACATGAGGGTATGAGACAAAAATCTAAATAAAACCCTTATTTTATAAAACAGATCAAAGTATAGCTCTTCCCACTGAAGCCAGGCAGAGGCTCTGGACTCCTGCCCGCTCTCACATCCCCTCCCCACACCCTGCTCCTACCCTGCATTTACTCACAGGAAGTGGATCCACCTTTGAGGTCTCTGGCCTCAATATGTCCAATCCCAAGTCCACTCTCTGCCATCTTCCTACCTGGGGTAACTTAGAAGATTTTCCCCAGTTCCAGTCCTGAAAGATGGGCAAACTATGTGTGTGTCCCAGACGGGAGTGGTTCTCAGGGTGCCCGGCGTTTGAGAAATGGACAGAATACTTTATGACAAATTTTACTGAGCCCCTACAATTATAATTAGTCATTGAAGGAAGTGATGGGGAGTTGTTTAGAAAGTATTGTAATAGCGAATCCAGGAAGAACGTCGAGTCTGAATGCCTGGTGCCTACCTGTGTAAAGGTCCAATCCAGCTTGAAATGGTGTGCAGGCATGATTGTGTGCATTAAGCATTAATAGACTGGCACTAGTTTAATCTAAGGCATAAATGGACTGAGTATGTTTTGGGGGAGTGAGCACAGTGTTAACTGAAACACTAGTTTAATTCATGGAGTTCCCACACCACCTCTGTGCCTGAAAACCTTAGCACCTTAGTCTTGGATAATTTCATACCAAGCCACCATCCATAGCACTCTCACAGAGGGACCTCAGGTGGCTCGGCCCAAGGACCAAAGCGGCAAGTAACTTGCCACTTTCCACAACATCCAGGAGGCTTTTGGCTGTCATTCTGGGTCACTGAGCTGGCTGGGCCAATCAGGGTTAGCCCCAAGGAGAGAACAGCGTAGTCAGACTCTTCCAGCCATGCACTGAATGTCTGGAGTGGCAGGAATTCTAGAGACTATGCTGGTCCCTTTTATGTGGTCCATTCAATCAATGACTGGATTGACCCATTTGGTGTAGTGGTGGTGGTGGTGGGGTGGGATGGGGTGGTTCTCACCTTAAAAAAACACACAAAAACTTTAACACTTTAATCTTAAATCCCCTTCAACATTCTGGCAGATATTCTTCCAGTCTTTTTTTTTTTTCTTTGCATTTTTTTTTTTACATAATGAATTCACAATGTGCATTTGATTTTGTGTCCTGATTTTCTTTTTCCTACCTATATCATGCGTATTTTCCCATGTGTTAATTACTTTTCATAAGCAGCAAGTAATCTTGAGTGAGGTAACCAATTTTATAATACCTGCACCTTGGTTTCTACTTGTGTAGAATAGGAAATGGTTCTCCCATTTTACTGCACACAACAGTCACCTGGAAGGCTTTTTAAAAGACAGATTGTGGGGCCCCACCTCCAGAATTTCTGATTTAGTGGGTCTGGGGTGGGTCCTGGGAATTTGCATTCCCAAAAAGCTCCCCATAGATGCTGATGCTGCTGGCCACACTTGGAGATTCAGTGAAATGAGGAAAGTGAGTTATGGGATTTCCAAGGTCACAGCTAGTTTCAATATCTAAGTGTTTACATATTTTTGAAATTCTTAATTAGAAAATAAAAACACCTCAACTCTTAAAACATTACATTTTCTGAACTTAAAATAAAACACATTTTTGTTTGAATACAAAACAGTATTATCTACCATTTACAAATAATTGTTTCCACTTGTAACTTACATGTGGTTCATACCTATTTCTCTTTGAAGTTACCTGGAGTTTTTAAAGGATATCTTTAAAGGACAGTCAGATTTATATCTAATACCTTATTGTTTCTTCTTTTCCTTTTCCTAGTTCCATATGTATTGAAGAGCTGTGCAGAATTCATAGAGACCCATGGCATTGTGGATGGAATTTATCGGCTTTCGGGAGTCACCTCAAACATACAGCGGCTAAGGTAAGCTAAAAGAATAGACCCCAAAAGAATTCTCCCATGATTTTTTTCTGTTCATATCTCTAACTGCAGGTGTTGCGAGTATTAAAAACCTGAAGGGGTGGAGGGAAGAGTGGCAGGGCAGATCAAGTGCTGATGTTTTCAGATGCCTGCCTCTTAATCTAATCAGGAAGTTCTTTAGTCTGATGTATTATACACTTCTTTCCAACAAAAATTCCTGAGGGCTTTTCATCTGTTTCCTTGTCTTGTACCAGATTTACTCTCCTTAGGTGAATTCGATAGAACTCAAATGATTTTAATTATAAGTTAGGGAAACATGATTTATTATCATTCACTTGCTTACCCAAAGCTCAGTTAGATCCTGTTACATAGTGTTTAGAACTAGGAGATGGACCTGAGTTTTTCTGTTGGCACACACTGAACATTTGATATTTTATCTGGTCAGAACTCTGAAGTCTGCATGAGTGTGCATTTCTCTAACTGATGCTGGTATTTTAAAAGTTAGATAGATGAATTATTTTCAATTCTATGGATTTATCCTAAGCAATTCTAAAATTTATTCTAGAATTTTTTGGAAGAAATTTGTATCACAGTGAATTTAGAGGACAGTAACCTTCACTCAAAACACAAATATGTGTGTGTATATTTTACATGTATTATATATAAAATAAAGGGAGTGTATATATAGAGAGTATACATATATAGTATATAGAGCATATATAATGTTTATAGATACTATTCTATGACTAGAATAATAAATTATGTATTTTGAATGCTGTTCTTTAACATGAAAAAGAGCATACTTTATTAGGTGTTATTTTTATATATTATATGCTTTTAGTTATAAATGTAAACTTTTAAAACAATAAAAACATTCTTATGACAGGTAATTTATTCTTTTGTCTTTTTCCTTCTGCCTCTTGATTTTCTGCCTCTTTCCCTTAAATCTCAATTTGAATAGAATTATGCCAAAGGAATAAAACATCCTTTTTACTCCTAAAGAAGTGATGGGTTAAAAACAACAACAAACAAAATGGTTTATTGCAGCCATGGATTTTAACAGATCGTGTGTTTACATACTTTCACAAATTTGCTGGTGTGACATTTTTTAGAGTTTCAGCAGAAGATACTTTGTAATGATTTACTCTTAGCTCTGAAATACACTACGGTAGTTAGTACCATGGAAGGACACTTGGGCAATGGCCAGTTCTTTTTCCTTTAAGGACTGACCTTAGCTTGGACAAAGGAAACTTTTGGCTAAATAAATGAATACACCTAGATTATTCTTGTTCTGCCATCTTAGAAAAACCACATGCCTATGAATTTATGAGGCCATTGCAGGGTTTTCTCTTCAAGGCCCCACTCAGTGCCTTTTGGGTTCTGGCAGCACCAGGGATTTCCCTATCCCCTCATTAAAGGAGCAGAACCAGACTGCAGGAGAATGGTGAGCTATTTGGAAATGTTGGTTCCGATAGAGGGAAACACTGGGATTCCCACTGACTTTGATCACTACTTGGTTGACCAGATGAATACTCTCAAGAAGCCTAAGTTCTCTTCTATATTAAAGCTCCAATTCGTCACTTCTTAAATAGATTTTTAACTTGTAAATAGGTATTAGGTATTACTTGAGGCAATGTATTCATGTAACCTCGTTAGGATGTTTCTTAATTAGAAACAAGGTCTGGAATCTAATGATGTTCCCAAATATCCCACTATAGAATGTTTAAGAAGATATTTATACATTCATGTATCCTGTGGGAGTCACTATCAGGCAGCCTAAAAGTTTCCATTCAGCATCAAAGAGATCCTTGATTAAAGTTCTCAAACCTTGGGTTTGAGTCTCTAGATAGAGCAAGTTTGTTAACATGAATGTATGGAGATGAGGGATAGCAATCTGACACCCTGGTTTTGGTCTCTCCTCCAAGAAAGAGAATTTCATTTAGAATACTATTTTGGAAAAACGGAAATCTCAACAGGCTTTTTTGGCAATTGTCTTCATATTGCCCCACTGTTCATAACTGAGACTGTGGACAAAATGCCATGACAAGTCCATTCGTAAATGAGCATTATGTCTTTCTAATTACAGCTGCTTTAGCAGGGAAGACCCAGACCTGAAGTGGAAGTCTCCCCGTAGCTTCCTTGTGCCTGGAATAGAAGGTCTTTTAGAATCAAGGTCAAAAATGTAGTCAGATCAGCAGTTTAGGGTTTCTTTACCCCTAAGCAGCCAAGCAGCTGCTGACATGGAACACATGGTCCTGGGATTGTTATGTCTCTGTCTGTGTTGTTTCAGGCAAGAATTTGGCTCAGATCAATGTCCAGATCTGACAAGGGAAGTGTACCTCCAGGACATCCACTGTGTGGGCTCACTCTGCAAGCTCTACTTTAGGGAGCTGCCCAACCCCCTCCTGACTTATGAGCTCTATGAGAAATTCACGGTAAGTGTTTGGATTTCCATTACAGTTCCTGGGTGTGACACATGGGTGGGCCAAGGAAAGTTTCAGCACTAAAATAACAATAGTAATACTCACCAGATGGTTGACATTGTCTTAGCAGGGTGATGGAAGTAGGATGGAATAGTGAGAAAAGTAGGGTAGTGGGACCATTCTATATCTTTCCTTTCTTAAATTTTTGTTTGCTTTAAGAGCTTGGTTAAATTATCTCCAGGTTTATTTAACAAATGTACCTCATTACATAGAGAAGAAACTAAGAACCAGAAAAGTGAAATGACTGGTCCAAGGTCACAGAGCAGGACAGGCACCTGAGACTCTAGATGCTAATTCATTTTTGTCAGGCTATTCCTTTTGGGTTTCTTTGGGGATGGGGGTGGGGCAGGAAGTGGGCAAGTAAAGAAGGAAGAGAGAACAAACTGAAGTCAAGGAAGAGGTCAGAAAAATGGGAAGAGAAATTATCTGGGAAAAGCAGTCAAGAGAGTATGGAGGATAGGCCATGAGTTGGGTTGGTGGAGGATGGATGGACAAGAACAGAACACCTAAATGGCAACATATGGTCACATGGCTCTTTAGTAAATAGTTTGACTGCGTTGACTCCCACAGGAAAAGTAGGAAGGAGAATAAATGCTTAAAGTGTATCTGTAGAGTTAGCATTAAAAATAGAGCTTGAACATTTGCTGCCGGAATGGAGGCACAGAGTAGGTGGAGAGTTAAGTTTTAATCAAGGTTGAGGTTTGGTCAGCAAAACAAGGGTGAGGGAGCTGAGGGTGTATGCAAGGGAGTGACTGAAATAATTGGCCATGGAATTTTGTCTGACTAAAAAGGAAAGTGATTGCATAAGACAGATGTGTAAGTAAAAAAGTAGAGCAATGGATTATTCATCTCAGTATGGTCAATAGATGGAGTGGAGTGGTCAGAGGGGATGTTTATGAAATTAAGATTATGAAGGAGTTGCAGTTATTAATGAGAACCAGATCTAAGACCTAAGTATGGAAAGGACTCTCTCATGGCTCCTGTAATAAACTTATTTTAAGCATATAAAAGGTTTTTCAGTTTGAAATAATATAGAATTAAGTAAATGCACTTTTAAAATTGGGCTTTGCCCATTAAAATATACATAGTTTTCAGTGATAGAGGGAAACACTCATAATGGTAATTGGAAGAAATAGATACAATTTCATATTAAACCAAAAGATGTTCAAAAGATTAATAACCATGTATTTCAATGATAGGATTATAGCTATTTTTGCCTACTTCTTTATACTTCAATTTTCAAAACCTTATCTACTAAAAAATACATTACGTAATTTTTTAATGAAAAATATTAGGCCAAAACACAAAAAACTTGGGCATAAATGTTGACCACTAATGAAGCCAACATATACCAGCTGATGTGGAAGTACCAGTGGTTAGGGAACTCTAAGAGATCTAACAAGACCTTGAAATCTCAGGCAGAAGGCAAATGAACCTCTACTCTGAGTGGCTGAGTCATTAGTAATGGCAGGCTCTGACCATAAGACCACAGAGGAGTCTTTCCAGGGAACCAGGAGGAAAGGTTTTCGGCCTCATGTGAGTCTGCCAGATTATAATCACCATCACTATATTTGAGCATTTTCTCATATTAAAGTAATTCTACTCAACTAAATAAAATTTGAGGAGATGCTTGGATAGCTCAGCAGGTTGAGCCCTTGCCTTGCAACCCAGTGTCCAGGGATCGAGTCCCAGGCCTGGCCCGTGCAACCACATATGCTGAACTGCAGCACAACTGGTAACTGCTGGATGGCGGTAAAGGTTCTTGCCTCCCATGTGGGAAGCCCTTGGTTTGGTTTCTGCCCTGTGCCAGCCCACATCCACCTGTGTGCAGTGAAACCATGTCACAACTATGTTGTACAACTATGGAGACTTCTCTGGGCTCTCTGCCCTTCTCGCTCTCTCGCTCTCTCACTCTCATTCAATTTCTCTCAAAAAAACAATAAAATTTTGTAACACATAGATGAAGTTCTGTAGAGTTGTACACCTGGAACCTGTGCAATTTTTACTAACCAGTGTAACCCTAATACATTTAACAATAAAAAAATAAAATAAATCTCTTTTAAAAAGAAAAGAAAATTTGGAAAATGGAGGAAAGTAGAAAGGTACCTTTGATCTCTCCTCTTAAAGACCAAAGACAACTCCAGTTAACACCTAGATATTTCCTTCATTCTTTTATACTTTACACAATGTTTTTGTTGTGTTTTGTTTTTCCAAATCAAAATAAAATTTTATTGAAAAAAAGCAAAACAGAAAAGTATAAAGGAGAAAGTAAAAATCACAAAATCCTGTACCCCAGGCATATCTGATATTAACATTTTAATAGACATCCTTGCAGATCTCTTTCCCTCTCCCTCTCTGTTTCGTATTGCCGAATTATTCTACAGAGAGACAAGAAAGCTATATTCTCAATTTGCGAAATTACTTGTCAATCTGAATCAACCAAAACTATATCTTCTTCTTGTTATAATTTGTGCATGTAATTTGTTTCCTATATACTTTTAATTGTCTTAGTACAATAGTATGATCCTTGAATACAAGGTCTGACAATTAAGTTTTTGAACCTGCCACCTTGCACTCACGTTGGCAGCTCTGTACGGACAACTCGGTAAGGTTTCATAACCTTGGTATGTCAGTGTCTCACAGTGTGTTTGTGTTGACGTGTGGCGGTATCTTTCGGAGTATTGTTCATTATTGTTGTGTGTTTGTGTGTGCTGTCGAGAGAATGTCAGAGTTTGAATTAGAGCCATGAACAAACATTAAATTTCTAGTTGAACTTGGCAAGAGTGGAAGTGGAATCAGGGACATGTTAGTCCAAGTTTATGGTGATAATGCCATGAAGAAAACAGCAGCATACAAATGAATTAAACATTTTTCTGAGGGGAGAGAATGTGTCACTGATGAAGAGAGGTCATGATGGCCAGTAACAAGCAGAAATGATGAAAACGTTGCAAAAATGCATTGCATTGTACATCAAAATAGTCAGCTGACTGTAAGAAACATAGCAGACCAAGTAAACGTGGATAGAGAACAGTTAGGAAAATCTTAACTAAAGATCTTGGCATGGGAAAGGTGTATGCAAAAATGGTCCCAAAGGAGCTCATTGATGAACAAAAGCAAAGGAGGGTTAAAATTTGCCAAGACCTTTTGGAGAGGCGAGATGATGTTTTAGACCAGTTATCACTGGTGCTAAAACATGGGTGTACCAATATGACCCTGAAACAAATCATCAAAGTGCATAATGGAAGTCAGCCGATTCTCCACAACCAAAGAAGTTCCATCAGTCCAAATCAAGAGTCAAAACGGTGTTGCTAAACTTTTTTGATACCAGAGGGATTGTTCATTATGAATTCATACCAACTGGACAAACAATCAATCAAGTTGACTATGGAAGTGCTGAAAAGGCTGTGTGGAAAAGTTAGATGAAAACGATCTGAACTTTTTGCCAATAACTCATGGCTCTTGCATCACGACGATACACCAGCTCACAAGGCACTGTCTGTGAGGGGGTTTTTAGCCAGTAAACAAATAACTGGATTGGAACTTTCTCCCTACTTGCCTGATCTGGCCCCCAATGACTTTTTTCTTTACGAAAAGTTAAAGGAAATATTGAAAGGAAAACATCCTGATGACATTCAGAACATCAAGGGTAATACAACAACAGCTCTGAAGGCCATTCCAGAAAGAGTTCCAAAACTGCGCTGAAGGGTAGACTAGGCTCTGGCATGGGTGCATAGCTTCCTAAGGGGAATACTTCAAAGGTGACCATAGTGATAGTCAGCAATGAGGTATGTAGCACTATTTCTAGAATGAGTTCGCGAACTTAATTGTCACACCTCGTATGATAGAATAAAATATCTTTGTCTTAAAGAACTGAATGACTCTATTTTAACTAAATTTTACTCTATGATAGTTGTAGATAGATAAGAATTCTAGTCTAGAAACTTCAGAAATATAATTTCTTCTTAGGTTTTATTTACAGGCTCAGAACAAAATCCATGTGTATCTTTCCCCACTTCTTTTCACTGACATTGCTAATTATTCTGTTCTCTCACAGCAACAGAAAAATACCACCACAATATTATTGTCAACTAGTCATCAAATTTCAAGGAAATCTAACATTGTATTTAAGTATAGTTTATTGACAATAAGAAGTAAAGTAAGAATGTTTTGTCGTGACAACTGATTTTTACATAGATAGGACCTAGTGAAGTTAACTATGTTGTAGAATTTATCATGTAGTAAGTAATAGATTTTTTTGATAACAGTCATCAATTAGGATAATATAAGCAAACCTTCCTCAGGGACATGAAATAGCTCTGTTACATTGTCAAACATTGTTACAATGATTTATTTAAAGCCACTTGCACAGCTAAAGTAGAATAATATCTCAATGGAATAATAATAGAATTAGAAATAGATTCATGGCTTAATAATGATAATGGCTTCCAATTATTGAGTACTTACTACATGATAACTTTTTACAAATATTATTTAATTTAACCCTCAAGATAACTCTATGAAGTAGGTTTTATTGTCTCTTTTACAGATGAATAAATTGAGGCTCTTGGCTGGGATTGTCAGTGTTAGGAAAATTTGGCAACTGGTGAGACTGCCTCTTTCATAGTTTTCAATTAGAAGTGTAAATTGGGAGGATGTCCCAGAAAGTCATTTGAAATTACTACCAAGAATTCAAAAAAGGCTCATGTGTTTAATACAGCAATTCTATTTATAGAACTCCATTGTAAGACAATAATCAAATATACAAAAAAATAATTGATTTACAAGTATTTCATTGCAATATTATTTATAATATCAAAGACTTTTGGGAGGCCCCACAAGTTTAATAATAAAGGATGAGTTAAGTAAATAATAATAAATCTTATTATTTTTAAATCTCTGTAGCTGTGGAAAGTCACATTTCTGGAGAGTATTTATTTAATGCCCACAATACAAAGTTAAGTAGAAAAAAGCAGTATATGCAACTAAGTAGGACACGAGGCCAGTGTTTGTATTTGGTGCTGGGCAGCCTGGCACTTTGCTTCTTTTATGCTTCATCTGCGAGTAGGTTAATAGTGGTTATGTCTGGAGGGTGGGATAGCAGGTAATTTTTTTTTCCTTCAGATTTCATATTTTAATTTTGAATGCACATTAGTTTCAAATGGCTGCTATAACAAATTACCACAAACTTGGTGGCTCAAACAGCAGAACTTTAGTCTCTGAATTGGAGGCAAGAAGTCTGAAATCAGTTACTCTGGGCTGAGATCGAAGTGTCAGTAGGGCTGTGCTTTTTCCAGAGGCTCTGGGGTATTGGGTCCCAAGCCGTAGTACATGTACCCCGGGGGTACATGCTGGGCCGGTGGGGGGTACTCAGAAAATGATCAGTAACCATATTTAACTGAGTTCCAAATATTGTAAAATTAAATCTGTGGTTTGCACTCTTAGTGTAGTAATTTTTCTTTCCTAGCTTATTACCTCATTTCCACTATTTTACATTAAGATAGGTCCTGAAGAAAAGTGTCAATATTTTAAAACAGCTGCTTTAAAAACAAGGGGTACAATTTATAGAAATGGGTTTAAAGGGGTACACAAGTGGAAAAAGGTTGGGAACCACTGCTCTAGGGGAAACCCCATTTTTTGCCTCTTTCCGCTTCTAATTGCTATTGGCATTTTTTTTTTTTAAGATTTATTTTATTGATTTTGACAGAGAGACAGAGACAGAGAGAAGGGGCAGGGCCCAGAGCAGTCTCCATAGTTGACATTAGTTTTCCATATAGTTTCACTCCACAGGTGGGTGCGGGGCTGCGCAGGGCAGGAACTGGGCCGGGAGCCTCCCACATAGGCCCCGGCAAGAACTGAACTGGGGTACACCCCAGCTCAGCATATGGGTCTGCATGGGCCAGGATTCGATCCTTGGTCCCCGGGGCTTCAAAGCGAGCACTTAACCCGCTGAGCCATCCCAGCTTCCCCACTGTCGACATTTCTTAGCTTTACTCCTAAGGTAGAGACCTCCGTGGTGAAATCTCTCTCTTTTTAAGGGTACCTGAGTGACTGCATTTAGTTAAATTCAGCAGTGCTCGTGTTCCCTATGATGGAGGTATGGCTCTCAAATGGTACTGGCCTGGAAATGTGGCCCAAATGGGCTTGTTTGACATTTTCGAATGCAAAGCAAAACATGAACTCATTCACTGAACTCATTTCATTCAGCAAATAAATCTGTTGAGCACCTACTATATATACTTATGTGTGGCAGGCACAGTGCTAGGTGCTGGGGATTTCATGGCAAGCAAGACAGATAAAATCCTTGCTCTCATGAAACTTACATTTTAATGAAGGAGGTAGATGATAAATTTGAAGCGTAGCTCTACAAGGAGAACTGTTGATAAGTATTATGAGGAAAATTAATGCGAGGATGGGGGAGAGAATGACAGGGACGGCTATTTCTGGTAGTATCATCAAAGGTCTCTCTACAAGGTGATATTTGAACAAATAGTGCACAAACAGCAGAGTAGAGGATTTGCCAGAACTTGCTAGAGGGAATATGCTGGAGTAAGCAAGGAGGAAAGTGATGGGAGACCCCGGGAATTTGCAGGTGGACTTGCTTTTGAGGTGTGACAAAGACGGATAGTTGTAAAGACTGTCTGGAAGGACACACTGCTTGCCTCCGGAGACTGCGAGTCTACAGTTGGAAGGAAGACTAAATTTCCTCTGTGTGTTCCTTTTGATTCTTTGCATTTTAAAAATTGTATGTGTGAATTGTGTCTTTTTTAATCTAATTGCTTAAAATAAACAAAAGTAATAATAGAACATAAAAGGTGAAGGCTGAGTTGCAGCTGGGGTGCAGTTGGAAGGGAGAGCCACAGGTTGCTTGTCCGCCCTCTTGGCGGTGCTGCCCAGGCTAAAAATAAATTTGCAGTGCCGGCCATGTTCCAGGAGAGAAACCAGGATCTAGAGGGCCTCTGAGTAGGATTGGGGTGCAATGGGGAGAGGCTGTAAATAATGAAATAAACGTCCATTCCAAATGGGACCTACAGGCATCCGGGGTGAGCCCGCCCTGCCTCTCAGAGAACAAAGATGACTAACAACTTCCTAAAATATTAAAGTAACTTTCCATGTGGGCTGTTAAGTTCGTTTACACCTTTATTCCCCAGACACATTTTTAGATAGGGAGGGTGTGTATGTGTGCAAGCTTGGCAGAGCTCTTCCTAGCTTTGCAGGGAGAGGAAGAATGGCCTCCCACCCCTCTCCTTTTGCAGGATAGAATGTGGGAGGGTCCACACGGCATTCCGCTGCCCTGCCTTCCCCTGGAGCCTCTTTCCTGTTGCTCCCTTTAGGAGGCTTCCCCTGCCTCACTGCCAGACTCCTCTGCACAAGTCTTGCTTTGTAAATGACCACTCCCGGGAAGAGAGCAGAGATGGCAGGGCGCTGTTCACTCCGGCCCCGTTCTTGTCCTCACCCTCCACAGAGATCACACTTGTGCTGACTATTCTCAGACTTACAAACCCACCAGGAGACTGGAGGACCTGTGACCGGGACCCTCCCAGACCCACTGTTCTCCCCAGTTCTGCTTAGGACACAAAATCTCACATTTTTCCATGTAGATAGAAAGTTTTGATTGCCTTTAATGGTAAGCTTCTGTGTGTATCTTTTACATCAGTTAATCTTTTTTTAAAGATTTTTATTTTTTTTATTTTTTTTATTTTTTTTATTTTTTTTATTTTTTGACAGACAGAGAGAAGGGAGAGGGCTCAGAGCAGTCTCCACAGTTGTACATCATCAGTTGTTCAACATAGTTTTGTACCACACAGGTGGGTGAGGGCTGCGCAGGGCGGGAACTGGGCTGGGGGCCTCCCACATGGGAGGCACGCCCCCTCAAGCCAAGGGCCCAACTGGGAGACAAGAACTGAGCTGGGGGTCTCCTGCATGGAAGGCACACCCTAGTTCAGCATATAGGTCTGCATGGGCCGGAGCCGGGACTCGATCCTAGGTCCCCAGGGCTGCAAAGTGAGCGCTTTACCCACTGAGCCATCCCGGCTTCCCCAGTTAATATTTTTTAAGGCAAAAAACAAAACAACAGCAGAAAAAAACTTCAGTAGAGGGGATGCCAGGATAGCTCAGCAGTTGAGCACTTGTCTCGCAATCGCGAGATCTGGGGCTCATTTCCTGGCTCGGGCCCATGCAAACTCACATGCTGAACTGTGGCACAACTGGTAACCGCTGGGATGGCTCAGTAGCAAAGGTTCTGGCCTCGCATGCACGAGGACCCCAGTTCAGTTTCTGCCCCACACGGCCCCACATCCACCTGTGTGGAATGGAACCATGTCACAACTAATGATGTATAACTATGGAGACTGCTCTGGGTCCTCCTCCCTTCTCTCTCTCTGTCTCTCTCACCTTCTTTCAAAAACAATAAAATAAATCTTTGAGGGAAAGAAAACAAACCTTAGTAGACAAAGCCCTAGAATGTAGACAAATGGCATATGGTCATTCAACAAATCTGGAAACAAGTGTCTACTGTGTGTCAGGCCCTGGGACTCATCACATTCCTGCACATATAGAGTTTATATCTAGTGAGAGGACAGGCAATAAACAGTAAACCTGAAAAGGGTGGTTGGAAGGTCCAGGCTTGGGCAGCGCCTCAGAGTTCTTAGTTGGAACAGAACACACACAGCAAGTGTGGCCTAGCATAGGACCTGGTAAACAGAAGGTACCTGGTAAAGTTAATTTCCTTTCACCTTTCTGTGCCTAAAAATTCTCATAACAGAGAGTTTGACCTTCACCCTTTATATACAAGCAAGCAGATGACAGCTAAAGACCAAACAGAGGTGAACAATATGAGAAAACCACACGCCAAAGTGAGGATCTGATTTTGGTGGTATTGCAGGGGACAGCACTTACCAGATCAAAGAACATATTTTATGATTATATTTTTCATTATCCATACTCTAGATGCAAAGCAGGTTTCCAGCATCAGGAGGAAATATGACTGTAAGTCACGTATGCCTATGGATTCAGGTTAATAAGGATTGAGGCGAGCTCAGGAGCTCCTTTTAAACTGTCCTTTGATCTGGGTGGGCTGCATGGGTATATGCATATGAACTGTAGTTTAAGATCTGTACCGTTAATATATGTACATTATATTTGAGTAAACAAAGAAAGATGTGCTTACTACTGACCGTGAACTTAGGCACTGCTGCCATGCTGACAGTCCTGAAGCACGCCCACTGCACGGGGACGGGGCCATGGAGCCTGGCGGAGGCAGAACGGAGTCTCGGGATTGCAGGAGTGCAGGGAAGTCTGCACAGGGCCACTGCATTGTGTGAAAGCCCCGGCCAAGCCTGTGATCACACCGCCTGTAGTGATGTTCCTGCCTGCGTGTAAGGGCCCTGGGCTGAGCAGGGAAACAAAATACCCCACACAAGAAACAACTAGAGAGCCATTCCTGACAAGGCTGCTGGCTCTCAGGGACAGAGCTCTCCTGCTAAGAAGGCATGTCTTCCCTGCTTCCCAGCATCTATGACAGGCAGCCACTGAGTAGCGAGGTCATGGAATCATCTCAGGCCAGGTGCTGGATGGCTGTTTGCACCAAGAAAACAGCTGGCTGAGTAAACATGAGGCCCCTCTATCATCTCCATCTCACCCTGTCTCCCTCTGTCTCTGTCTCTTTAATTTCTGCCAGGGTCTGTGTGACTCTTTCTGCTGCACAGGACAGACCCGTGTTGCCACACCTTCATTTCCAGAGACCTAACATGCATCTGAGGACCCGCAGAGACCCAAGCAATCCACAGGTCCCTGTGTACACGGTGTTAGACGCTTCACATCACAAACCCGCAGAGATCTTGTTTGTTTTGACTAGACAAGCACGCCTCTTGGAAGGATGGTCTCTGGGTGTGGTTGGGAGGCTGACGTGCCAGAAGCCTAGGTAAAACCAGCAGACTCACGGGGGGGTCCGCCCTCTCGGGCTCTCACTGGTGCCTGTACCCTTCTCTTTAGGAGGCGGTGTCGCGTTGCCCAGAAGGCCAACTGGCCCGAATCCAAAATGTTATCCAGGAGCTTCCCCCAGCCCATTACAGGTAAGAATCTTGGGTGAAAGAAATCTGCAGCCTCTCGGTGTGGTGTGATGCAGCTCAGGCTGGCATCATAAAAGGGGACAAATCCAACGGCCAGTGGCTTTCCTGGGGCGTTCTGAAGTCAATAAACAGGTCCCTTTTATTAGAGTAAGTTGGTGTCTGACTAGGGACACTGGTGGGAAGGGGCAGCCCGTGTCCCAAGGAACCCCTCAGAGTCCACCCTGATTCGATCACACAGTGATATCCTAGGTCCTTAGCCAGATTCATAGCATAACCAAATCTCTGGGAGCCAAGATGGTTTGACTGGAGCTCTTGAGCGTTTGGCTGGCTGATCTCTCAGTCTGCTGGTCAGTACCATCCCTTACATCGTCCCATGCTTTCATTTTATCCCCACAGCTTAGCACCTACTTTTACCTTTTCTCTGTGTTTCCTAAGCCTGCCCATCTTTTACAAGGGGGCAGGTTTTGATGTGGTGTGGGAAAGAACCTCCTACAATCAAAGATGTTATTCATCCATGAAATGAGCCCCCTACCAAGGGTCAAGTTACCTGTATTTGGAAGAATGACAAAGCTGAGATAAGAGCTGGTTTCACAACCGTGTGGAGGCAACACTGCCTGGAGCAAAAGGAGACAGGGAGCCACGGTGAACCCTCAGGCTCCAGGTGCTGGAATCCCCAATTCTGTCTCTGGCTGGGTGCTCGAGGGCCTCAGCCATCTTCAGACAAGACCATCCCCCTTACCCACCTCAGGCCACTAGGTGCTGAGGGCCAAGCAAATGACTCTGTCCATCTTGATATCTTCCCGATACCCCTCTAGAATTTTTGAAGTAGAAATACTTAGAATCTGTTACATCCAAACTTAGAAATGACCTCTAGATGTTAGGCTTCACACAGGCACTGAACTTTTTTACTTTGTTTTGTTTGTTTGTTTGTTTGTTTGTTTAATGAACCCTTACAGGACCTTGGAATACCTGATTCGACACCTGGCCCACATCGCCTCCTTCAGTAGCAAGACCAACATGCACGCCAGAAACCTGGCCCTGGTGTGGGCGCCAAACCTGCTCAGGTAACCAGCACGCCCTCCCCTGCTCACCACCCCAGTGGACTCAAAGCGGCCCACTGATTAAAACCAAACGTTGGAGTCTTCCAAAGTGAAGCCCTGTGAAGACAAACATGTAGCTAAGTGGGCTTTTGTGGCAAGTGTGAATTGGAGGTGATTTTAATAGCCTGCGTTCTTTGCCTACCGACCTGTAACCTCTGGGTTCCAAAGGCATTTTCTGGCTACCGCCCGCATGTGGCTAAAGTTATGGGTTTGTGCAGCGGTGCCCAACGTTGTGGCTTCCCTGGGACACACTGGAAGAAGAACTGGCTTGGGCCACACATAAATTACACTAACACTAACGATAGCTGATGAGCTGGGGGAAAAGATGGTCATCCCCCCAAGAAAACCTCATAATGTTTTAAGAATTTGTTGAGCCGCATTCAAAGCCATCCTGAGCTGCAGGTTGGACATACCTGTTTGTTATAATTTCTTGAAAAGGCCTTTGTTGTTACTGGGGCTTACTGGCTTTTGTTATTTTTGGTGGGCTCACAGCTTGTTATAACCTGAATCAACTGCTTCATGTGACTTCATAAATGATGGCCTGCCCCACAGAACAATTGAATGGGCATGGAAGGAGATACATTCATTAATATAATATAAACACTGTGTATTCACTAATACATGTTTATAGCCTTGGAATGTACTGGTATCATTCCTGATAATGGTTTTAAGTTCATTCAGTGTGTTGGGCTTCATAGCTTTTGGAGAGTCCCTGGTCTGAAATAGTTAAAGTATTCTATAGATCAACAGGCTGTATACATTGAGGAGGTGGGGCTTGTACAAAAGGCCCACTGGCTGCCCCTTCCTGCTTCAGGTTGTAGGGCTTGCTCACTTAACTGAATGTGGTCTTTCCATGACTTAGGTCCAAAGAAATCGAAGCCACTGGTTGCAATGGAGATGCAGCCTTCCTTGCTGTCCGGGTCCAGCAGGTGGTGATTGAGTTCATATTGAATCATGTGGATCAAATCTTTAACAATGGTGCACCTGGGTCTCTGGAGAACAACGGTAAAAGCTCCTCCTGACATACATCCACCAGCCCACCCTTCTCTCTTGCCTTAGTCAGGAGGCCCAAGATTAAATCATGGGGCCTTGGTTCTAGCTCTGAGTGTTTGGCTGTGTGTGCGTGCGTGCGTGCATGAGTGCTGATGACTGTGTGTGTCTGTGTCTGGGGTCATGCATATATACATCTGTATGTGTGCAGCAAAGGTGTGGGATATGTAGGGGTGGTTGCAGCATGTTTCTGACCAGTTGCATACCAGGCCTGTCCCATGAATGGGGCATGGTAAACTGGAATCATTTTCTATTGGTTTTAGTGCATTCTTAAACTCTTCAAGTTATTATCTAGAGGTATTGGCAATATTCTTCTCTTTAACTGTTAGATTTTATCTTTAAGTTCAGTATATGTCAGAAGACCCTTATGCCTTCATCTTAAAGTCTCAAGTGAATGAGTTCATACTCATATGTATATTCAGAATGCATTTTCTTTCCAAGCATTTCCTGAGTGCTTACTTTGGTGTGCCCTGCACCAGGCATGATACATACAAAAATGAGTGTGTGTTTGTATATTCGTGGGCATGTGTGTGTCAAGACAAGTTAGCATTGAAACTACCATAGCCATATTGGTGAGAAAGACATAGCTATTTAATGCTGGGTATTACTGGATGCAAGGTACTATATTTCAGTTCTGTAGTTCTTATAATAGCATAACGAACCCTAGGAATGAATTGGGTTGTGCTGCTTGAACTCATGTGAGCCTAATTTGTAAAGACCAGATATCCAGTTGATCAAGAAGCCTGGTAACTAACATTTGCATGAGAGTGGCTTTCAAACATCATTGCACATCAATACCACTAGAGGGTTTGTTAAAACACAGATTACTGGGCCTCATCCCTAGAGTTTCGATTCAGTGTGTCTGGAATACTGCTGAGAATTTGCATTTCTAACAAGTTCCCAGGTGACGCTGCTGCTGCTGGTCAGGTTCCACATTTGCAGAACCAGTAGTGCGTGAGAGCCATATCTGCAAATCATTTGTGTTAGCTGATCAAAGCATTCTTTTCCAGGTTAGCTAGTATATTTGGAAAAACCAAGTATAATCATCAGAATAATCAATTGCAGTTACCATCAAATTTTGATTCCTGGTATAATTGTTCCCACACCACCCTGTCTTCTATGTGGTTTATGACCTACCTTTAAAAACTTTTTTTATTGAGATAAAATTCATATACCATAAAATTCACCACTTTAGCATTTTAAAGTGTACAGTTTGGTGGTTTTTACTGTATGTATTCAGAGAATTATGCAACCATCATCACTATCTGATTCCAGAACATTTTCATCACTCTACAAAGAAACCCCATGCCCATGAAGCAGCCATTCCACATTTTCCCTTCCCCCCAGGGCCTGGTAACCACTAAGCTGTTATACTTTCTGTTTTTATGGATTTACCTCTTTTGAACATTTCATATAAATCATATAATACATGGTCTTTGGTGACTGACTTCTTTCACTTATCATATGGTCTCAGGATTCATTCATATTGTCACATATATCAGTATTTCATTTCTTTTTTTGGCTGAATAATATTCTACCACATTTTGTTTATCCATTCATCAGTTGATGGACATTTGGGTTGTTTTTATTTGGGGGGTTGTTTCTATTATGAGTAAGGCTGCTATGAACATTCATGTACAAATTTTTGTGTGAACATACGTTTTCAATTTTCTTGGTTATATACCTAGGAGTGGCTAACATTTCTTTTATCTTTATTTTAACTCCCCCACTGTAGATGTAAAGGTATTATTTATTGTAAGCTATATAAATCCTATTTGAAAGTAAATAAGAAGTAATATGCATTCATTCATTCCTCCGATGATTTGTTGGGAATTTATCCTGTGCCAGGAACTATTGCAAACATTCCACATACATCATCTCATTGACTTACACAACAGCCATCATAAAGTTATCAACCTTATTTTATACGTGAAGAACTGGAGAACCAGAAAAGCTTTTAACTGCCCAGCATTGAGCCTAAAATCTTCTATCTCATACTCTTTCCTTAACTCTGTACTGCCTCTTTGAGGAAAAAAATAGGAAAATAGATAAACAGTTGTGTTTTATTTATTATTAATGACTTTTGGGAAATCTAGATAGCAAAATCCCATCCATGACTGTTAGTGTTAGGGTTGTTGCTAATTCTAACCTGGAAATGCCTGCTCTTTTTATGACCATTGCCTTAATCATCTTGTATCTTGCATATTGAAATCCAGTTTACTCTTAAGCCTTTAACTCTTAATTGCCTCCAGTACTTTTTATTTAATGTATTTCATTTCAATGTTCTTGTTATGAATTTGCATTGAATTTGGTAAAGTATCATACTTAATGTTTACACAAAATGGAATGTCATATCCTCTGGAACTTTAGATTTGGAAGTAGGGTTCTGTTTCAAATTGAAAAAGATGATAGAAGTCATAGAATTCAATATTTTTAATTGATAAATGAGAGCAATGACATAAGTATGTATTGAGCACTTCCTATGTGCCAGCCACTGTTCTAGACACTGAGGATGGTGTCACTATACAGACAGCAAAGACGCTGCCCCGCATAGAGCGATGGTCTGGTTGGGAGGACAGGCAATAAATAAGTTTACAAATAAATATATTATCACTTCAAAGACCATAAATGCCATGAAGGAAAGATATCAGGGTAATGGGTTGGTTAGTGACTTGGGGGTGTTATTTGGGTACAGAGTGACCATGGTCTCTGAGGAAGTGATCTTTAAACTGAGACCTGAATAACTAAAGAAGCCAATCATATGGGGACCTGGGGCAAGAATATTCCAAACACAAAGAACAGGGAGTGTAAAAGCTCTGAAGTGGAAAGGGGCTCATGGTGGAGCAGAAAGTAGGCCAGTGTGGCTATCACCAGTGTGGTCTCCAAAGTGGGGTGCCATATTCTAGGGGACACCAGAGAACAAAGTACCGAAGTATGGGTGTTAGAAGAAACAATTGCAATTTCTTTTTTACTCATTTAAAAACATTTTTTTTTTAACTTTTAAGATTTTAATTTTTATTGTTTTGACAGAGAGAGAGAAATACAGAGACAGTTAGAGATAGAGAGAAGGGGGAGGGCCCAGAACAGTCTCCATAGTTGCACATCATTGGTTTTCCACATAGTTTCATTCCACAGGTGGG
>PVKE010028661.1:0-20754 GCA_004027555.1 Craseonycteris thonglongyai
TGGATAATTTTCTTGAGGGAAGAATTCACATGGCAATTCCACTTCAGCTTCAATCAGAAACTTGATGATTTTTAGCCTAATCTTTGTTGCTCTATAAGGTTGTTAACTTGTTATGGAGCCTCTAGTGCTGCTATACAATTTTGTACTGTGTAAAAGCAGAGAGCCCGATGTTTGGGAAATTTTGCAATCTGACTAAAATTTCTGCTTTGCCTCCTAGAAGGAGCTTTGTTACAAGTAAAGTGGCTTTAATGAAACTCCATTTCCGGTGGCTGAAGGGCTTCCTGTATCTAGTTAGAACATGGAGAGGAGGTGAATTGATACCTTCTCACTATACCCCAGGGAAGCATTGTTAGTGTCAGGGAGAATTTGGTTTCTGGAGTTTTCGTTTCCATAGATTCCATACTTTGTTATCCATTGCCAGTGGGATAAAAGGGGCGGTTTTGAAGAGAATGGATACGATGATTCTCATAGGAACAATGCTTCATGTGATAGGCATGACCAATCTAAAGATAAGTATTTCAAAAGGAAAGAAAAAGTTAATTCTGTTTTATGGGGTAAAGAATAACAAGAGCAAGAAGATATTAGAAGTTGGATATATTTGTATCATCAGTACTAATCATAAGAACAACAATAGAATTAGCAATAAAATATTCTCATTAATTATTAAACTTGATTTGTGAAAAGCTGCTCCAAATTAGTGCATTTACAGTCTTTTCTTTATCAATAAAAATCTCAATTTCACATAAACTTTTATTCTTGTCCAATTGCTCCCCATCTGAATAAGCTAACACACACATGCACAGTCACTTGTGTTAGAAATATTTGAGGATTCACCTGGAGAAAAATGACTTAAAATATGTATATGTGTGTTTATTTTAGGCTACTACCCTATTTTACAAGTTTCACTAGGACAATCCTTTCATTCATTCCACCAGATCCTATAATAGAAAACTATCCTAAGTAGTTGTAGATAAACTTATAGATAGTTTTCCATGTGTTACAGATTTCTTCATAAGTAAGTACTTGTAGTAATTATTCTAATGTTTAAACATTTGATTCCAATCCAATAATTCAGTCCCATGGATGTAAAGATTAACTGGTTACTGTACTGACTACAGCAGTTATGTAAGTGAATTGCGTTATGTAGTTGCCTCTCAGTTGTTTTTGCCGTTATACTGAAAAGCCAGTTATTATCTCATTAATCACCTAATCATAAATATATTGCCTTGCTTTCTTCTAACTCATGAATATAAACACAAGAAAAAAATCTATAAACTGGTCAGTAGTTCATAAGTCTCAATTATGTTCTTTAATAATATATACACATTTATATTTCAGTGGCGCACATTCTTTATTAGCAGCCACATATCAGATGTCAGTACGATATATGATGTTTACCCCACTGTAGTGAACAGTGAAGAGAATAGATTCAAGAAAAAATAAACACTAAATTTTTATATGCCTTTCTAAATATGTGAAAAATATGTGGGGTAAAATTTGAGCTTAGTCCATTCTGATTCTCCATTTCAGCATGTTAGCTGGGAGATATGCTTTTAAAGTTTCGCTATTCAGAACTCCGTGCCCACTTCTAACATTTTGACTTATTCAACTCAAAAAATAATGAGTCAAAAATCAAGAAGCAATTAAGCTGAGATCAATTAAATTTAGTATGCCAGTCTTACATTCAGGTCAGAGTAGAAATGAAAATTAGAGAAAGTGCCAAATTTGACTGATCATTGAAAAAGATAAAACCTAAGACTGTAACTGCTATATAGCACTTTAAACCTTAAATTTTTACAGACGATGTTTTGAAATGTTAAAATTATTCTTTTTCTTCTTAGAAAAAAATAAGAGCATTCAAGCAAATATAAATTTCACATTTTTCTTACTTGTCCAACTTCTCTATATTCTATATCCCACATCAGTGGTCATCTCTCCTTCAGAACTTTTCCTGGTTACCGTATTCTCACAATATTGTCCTCTTTTCCTGTGTTAATATTATTCAAATACCTGTTGAAATCACATATTTTTCAAAATCACATGCTCTCAGGTACAAAGTTTCTTATAGCAACTTGTTCATTTGCTGTTTTCAGAGAACAAATTAATCCACTTAAACACATTTTTATATACTTCTAAGTTGAAGCTTTTTGGTGTTTTAGGTGATATGTTTGTGCCTATAAGTATTGGAGTTTAAAGCTTACCTAGGAGAAAGGATGCTTACTTATATAGTCTTTCAGTTGGGCTTTTGAATATTTATACTCAAAAATTAAGGACACATGGAAAATATACTAACTTTCACAAAACTGAAACCCAGCAACAAATGAGCTGAAGCCTAATTGGAGTCTGAGGTTCTTCCCCTAGCCTTAGAGCAAGAAGCAATCTCACAGAATTGTGGGGGGTCAGTAATTGAATTGGATTAGAATAATCTGCCTCTAGCCTGACTGCATGCCAGAATTAGAAATAAATACTCTTTGAGAGAATTGTACACTAGTTAGGACCTAGCCACAAATTAGCTCTACAGTTTTTCATCCATAATGTCTGACATTTAACAAACAGTTATCAGGTATACTGGGACACAAGAACCAAAGAGCCCCAAAACTGAGAGAAAAAATAACCAATACAATTAGACTCATAGCCAATCCAGATATTGCAGTAATCAGACAAGTTTTCAAATAAATGTAAGTGGCATTCAAGGAAGTGAAAGCATAGGGGGAAGCTGGGATGACTCAGTGGGTTAAGCGTTCACTTTAGCCCTGGAGACTGAGGATCAAATCCTGGCCCCGGCCCATGCGGACCCATGTGCTGACCTGGTGAGTGCCCCCAGTTCAGTTCTCACCAGGATCAGATCCTGGCCCAGTTCCTGCCCTGTACAACCCCACGCCCACCTATGGAATGAAACTATGTGGAAAAACCAATGATGTGCAACTATGGAGACTGTTCTGGGCCCTCCCCCTTATCTCTGTCTCTGTCTCTGTATCTCTCTCTCTGTCAAAAACAATAAAAATAAATCTTAAAAAAAATTTTTAGCATCAACTAAAAGGAAGCGCTGCAAAACAATTTTTTTTAATTTTTATTAGTTTTAGTTGTTTAATTGTCAAATTTATTAGGGTGACATCGGTTAGTATGAATTACATAGGTTCCAGGTATACAGTTCTATAGTACTTTATGTGTTACAAAATGTCAGCTTTCTTTCCATCACTGTATATTTAGTTCCCCCTCCCTCCTCTCCCACCCCACTCCCCTCTTATCCTCAGGTAATCACTAAACTATTAACTATGTCCATTAGGTTTGTTTCTTTATTGCTTTCCGTTTTATATTTTCAGTCTGAGTGAAGTCATATGGGTCTTAACTTTTTCTGTCTGGCTTATTTCACTCAATGTGATGATCTCAAGTTCCATCCATGTTGTTGCAAATGGCAGAATTTCATCTTTTCTTATAGCTGAGTAATATTCCACTGCATATATGTATACCACAGCATTTTTATCCAGTCATCCATCAAAGGGCACTTTGATTGTTTCCATGACTTGGCCACCATGAATAGCACTACAATGAACAAACATTAGGGTACATATGTTTTTACAGACTAAGGTTTTCAAGTTTTTTGGGAGTAGAAATCCAGATTGGGGGATTGCCAGATCATATGGTAGCTCCATTCCCAATTTTCTGAGAAATCTCCATTTTGTCCTCCATAGCGGTTGTACCAATTTGCTTTCCCACCAGCACTATAAAAGGGTTCCTTTTTTCCCACAGCCTCTCCAGCACTTGTTTCTTGTCTTGTAGAATATAGCCATTCTAGCAGGTATGAGGTGGTATCTCATTGTGGCAAAACCATTTTGTAAACCATATTTAAAATGTGTAAAATAACCAAATAGAACTTCTAAAGCTGAAAACAACATATGATCCAAAAATCAGTCGATGAGTTGTGTAGCAGATAAAGTTCTTTTAACTGTCTTACCTTTTGCAGAATAAAGGATTAGCTAGAGTTAGGCAAAGATTCCTTAAGCAAGGCATAAATTCTGCAGTATAGAGGACTAGAAATGAGAAATCCAGGTCATGAGAAAATATCCAACTGAAGCACAAAGAGAATATCCAACTGAAGCACAAAGAGTAATATAATAGCTATATGCAATGTGATGAAATATCTGAAGCATGTGTGGGGGTGGGATTGGGGAGGGGAGTATCAGAAAAAGAGAAGAATGAGAATAAGGAAAAGAATATTTAAAAAGTCAGTAGGAGAAAAATTTCCAGAACTGAACAATGGCACTAAGGCATAAGAGAATATATATCAATCTCAAGAAGAATAAATACAAAGAAAAGCATACTGTGATATATCATAGTCTAACTGCTGAAGATCAGACAATATCTTATATGTATCCAGAGATTCTAACATATTATATTCAAAGAAGGAACTATAATAGTAATAACTTATTCTCGCTAGTTATAATCAGTGAAATTATACTTTTTTCAGTGGACCAATCTAGACTCTATACACACAGAAAAGTTTTCTTATAAATAAAGGATAAGTAGATACAGTTTCTTAAACTGAGCAGACCCATATTAGAAGTTCTTCAGAGACAGAAGCAAGGGTATGCGGGAATAAATATAAATACAAAAAGGGTAAAAATATGGGTAAATCCAAATAAATATTGACTATCAAAATCAGTAATATTAATATCTTGTGAGGTTTAAAAATACGATTAATATGAGATGTAAAGACAACACTAAAAATTATAAACATTATTGAAATTTAAGAAAACAAGCAAATGAAAAAATAGGCCGTCTTAACCAATTAGAAAACTCACTGTTATGTCAATTTTTACTTAAAGTGAACTAAACTTCAGTAGAATCCCAATCAAAATTCCTCAAGATGATTTATATAGAAATTTAAAAACCAATTCTAATGTATCTATGGAAATGCATAGAATCTAAAATAATCAATACAGACTTGAAGAAGCATAAAGCTAGAGGATATATATTATCAGATATGAAGACTTACTATAAAGTTATATTAATTAACATGGTATTGACAAAGGGATTGGCACATAGAGCTGCTCTAATTCTGAGGGGAGGTATGTCTTTTCAACTCAATGACGGTGATTTAATTGAATTTCTGTGTGGAAAACATGGACTCTTCTCTGCTTTATACCATATACAAAAATTACTTCAAAGTGGGTGGATCATACTGAAATATGAAAACTGAAAGTCTAAATCTTCTAGAAGGAAACAGAGAAAATTATGACTTTGAATTAGGTGAATATTTCTTATTTTATTTAATGGTTAAAAACTAATCATTAGGGGAAGTTGGGATGGCTCAGTGGGTTAAGCGCTCACTTTGCAGCGCCGGGGACCGAGGATCGAGTCCCGGCCCTGGCCCGTGCGGAACCATATGCTGGGCTGGGAGCTCCCCCAGTTCAGTTCTCTCTCTGTCTCTTTATCTCTCTCTCTCTCTCTCTCTCTCTGTCAAAAATAAATAAATAAATATATATATAAATATATATATATTAATTCACTCATAAAAAAACTAATCATTAAATAAAAATTAGCTAAATTAGATCTAACTAAAATCTACATCTGTTCATCAAAATAGATCATTGAATAAAAGGCAAGTTAGAAACTAGGAAAATATTTGCAATATCTGTGTCCAGCAAAGAACTTAAATTCATAAAACAGCTGGTATTACAACCAAAAAAAGTCAGCCAACTCAGTTTAAAATATGCAAAAGAACTTAAGAGGGATTTCACAAGTGCAAATAATATCTAAGTGGACAATAAGTATAACAAAATAGTCATCATTATAAAAGAAGAAAATGAAAACTAAAACTGCGATGTTATACTATGATAAACCCATAAGAATGGCTAAAGTGTAAAGAAGGAGCAATACTAAATAATGGGAATAGTGATCAATTGCAAATTGACATATCGTTGGTAGGAGTTTAAGTTCAAAACTTTTGAAATCTATTTAACAAATCTACTAAAACTAAATATGCACCTATTCTGCTATCCAACATTTCCACTCCTATTTGTATACCCAATGGAAAATGAGTGCTGATGTCAACCAAAAGACATATGTACATGAACAGATAGACTAGGGCTGTCCAGAAAAAATCCAACCATAAATGCCTCTATTTTTCATATTACATGGCTGGATACTTTCCAGACAGCCCGTATGTTAATATATATATATGAATGTGTATGTATACATATACATGAACATATACATATATGTATATATGTGTGTAGGTACATATTAGATAAATAGCTAGCCAGATAGAGTGATACAAATATACATATGTACATATGAACATGCACTCATGTACGTGTGTGTGTGTGTGTGTGTGTGTATATATATATATATATATATATATATATAATAGAATAATAGAATTGGAAGGGGCCTCTGGGCAATAAAGATGCAAGAGACATCATGCCTACTTTACTGATGGGACAACACTGAGAAGTAAGAAGGTACATTCTGAATACTGGATGTCTGGGGAATCAGGAACAAAGGCAGTTCTCCCAGACTCTGTGTGGCATGAATACATAAAGAATTGGCCATGATTTCCACTGGCCTTGGCCCTGGCTCTGGAATAGAGCTCAATCAGGAATCATTGAATTCATGGAGAAGTAAGTCATCTCTTTATGCTTACAAACCTAAAATTAAAACTTGTAGAAGAAAGTGAAGTCAGAATGAACAATTCAAGGTAATGGAGGGCAGGAGACAGTAATTTTCTTACTCCCACTGTAAGACCTCTTCCACTAGGCAATTAAAAGAAGGTTAAATGGAACAAATGTGTTTTCTGGGTGGGTGAGGAAAGCACTGCAAAACTATTTTTTAACCCATATTTAAAATATGGGGGAAAAATCTAATTGAAACCAAATTATTTACAGTGATTTCCTCTCAGGGAAACACTTTCACTATTGTATATTTCTGTGGTGTTGAAACTATTAATATGGAACACTTTTATATTATTATACAAGTTATAATAGAAAAAAATTTAAAGAAAGTATAAATTTACATTAGTCTTTTTTAAGACGAGATGAATATTTTAATCTCTAGAATAACTATTAAATGAATAGTAAAAAGTAAATATAAGTAATATCATGGGGAAAATTGAATAATTACAAGTACTCAAATTATCAAAAAGAAGGCAAGAATAGAACATGAAAAAGAACCCCAGTATAGCTAAGACAAATTAAATTAAAGTGAAATTATCAAACTAGATTAAAAAACCTATATGCTTCTTACAAATGGCTAACATTATATATAAGAAAATTCCAAGGAGAAAATGTATAAAAAGAAATACAACTGAACACCAAAACAAACAAACAAAAAACTACAGCTGGTATATCTATATTTGTATCAGACAAAGTAGTCTTTAAGTAGTACTTCTAGAAATAAAGAAATTTCATAATAATGTGTCAAACCATAAAGAATATTTTCAAATTCTAAATTTTATGTATTCATACTAATAAATAAATGTAATTACATAGACTTCTTGGCAAAATAATAATACATAATAAAATGAACAGGACCCAAGATTATTTCTTATAAAGTAAAGTACTTGAACACTGTGGCAAATATTATTTTTTTAACTGTTAAATTTATAGGGGTGACATTGACATTGGTTAGTAAAAATTACATAAATTCCAGGTGTACAGTTCTACATTACATCACCTACTTGTATGTGTTGCGTTATGTGTCACGACCCAGAGTTAATTCTCTTACCATCACCATATATTTAAGTCACCCACCCTTTTCCCCCACCCCCTCTCTACCCTTACCCTCAGGTAGCGACTGAACTATTGATTGTGCCTATCAGGTTTTTTTTGTTTATGTTATTGTTTGAGAGAAGGTGGAGCAGTGGTGAGGTCCCAGAGCAGTCTCCATAGTTGTACATCTTTTGTTGTGACATGGTTTCATCCCACACAGGTGGATGTGGAACCCCGCAATACGGGAACCGAACTGGGAACCTACTGCATGGAAGGCAAAAACGTTCACTGCCAAGCCATCCTGGCAGTTACCAGTTGCACGGCAGTTCAGTATATGGGTTTTCACAGGCCAAGGCTGGCAATCAAACCCCGGACTTTTTGAGTGAGAGGCAAGTGCTCAATCGCTGAGCTAACTCATCATCCTTCATGAGGTTTTGTTTCTTTGTTGCTTTCATTTTTATGTTCCTCATATGAGTGAAGTCATATGGTTCTTGGTTTTCTCTGGCTTATTTCAATTTTCATAGTGATCTCAAGGTCCATCCATGTTGTCATAAATGACCTTATTTCCTCATTTCTTATGGCTGAGTAATATTCCATTGTATAAACGTACCACAATGTTTTATGCAGTAATCTATTAAAGAACACTTTGGCTGTTTCCATTACTTGGTGAGGCAAATATTTTTTCTACACAGATTTTTTTTTTCTACTTACTGATCTAAAGCTATGTTAAAAAATTAGATGGCATTCTTCTAATTGCCAGCTGCATAATGATATTATATACCAGAGGTGCCAAAAAATTATGTACACATTTTAAGAGATGTTATCTATGTACTATTTTTTGTAGTTGAATTGAATTATGGTAGCAATGTGTAGTATGATGTCTGTTTGAAATATGCTATTAATCAAATGAATACTAGTGTCACCATGTGACAGTCAGGACAGTCAAAGAAAATGGCAGAAGAACAGTTGTCTTTTAAAGAGTGCAAGATCAGTTTGAAGTGATATTTAAAATTCAAAAATATTGTGAAAGTACAATGACCAATGGAGGTGTGAGTATGCAACAGAACTTCCAACGTGCCCAACAATTACATGCATTCATGATAAGTTTGAAATTCGTGGTAAATTGAAGAGGCATACAGCATGCTCAGCAATACAAGTGAACACTTTAGTCAATGTTGCTCAAGCAGTAGTTTGCTATAATCATAAGTGTCTGGACACTGATGGTAACCACTTCAAGCACCTCTTATAATTGCATAAATCAAAACTGACTTGTATTCATCTTTTCTTATCATTTTATATTGAATATTACAATTTTAATACAGTTTTTTTTTCTTAACATGTGTATACATTTTTTGGCACCCTCTGTATATATTGTGGTCTGATTTGTCTCACTATATTAATTATAAGATATTTGAATACAGATCCTGTGTTATAACTTTTTGTATCTTTTATGTCATGTATCAGAGAACTTATACATAATGAATGCTTAGAAAACAGTAGCTGTTTGATTAAATAGATGGAAGCTTGTGACATCTTCAATGAGATCTGTCTTTTTCAAACTGCCATGGATCTTTTAAATCTTTTTTATTTTCATATTCTGGATGAAAGATTATAGTGATTGACCATTAAAACACCCAGAAATTAGAAAGGGCTCAGTTAACTTATAAATAAACAAAATTGATTTTCAAAGCTATTTTTTCTGTTTTCTTGCATGTAATAAATATCCAGCCCAATCCAATCATTATTATTAATTTCCATATGTAAACTGTTTGTATTCACTAAACATAGAAATTATAATCAATCCTCAATAACAATTTTAATAACATTGTTTTCTATAGCTGTTCTTCATCTTCTGTCACCCTCATGTCTCTTTTTCAAAAGACCTTTTCTTAGCATATAAATTCAGTAGTCTTACCACCAAAATAAAAGTGAAAAGAGACAACAATAAACCTTACTTTTCAACCTCATATTCTCAGAAATTTTTCATCTACTCCAAAAAAAAAAAAAGATTGTATTTCTTCTTTTTTTCACTCTTTGAAGCCAACCATATTCTATTTCCAAATGATTGTTAATGCCCAGCCTCCTAAACTCATATCTGTTTAGTCTTTCTTTGATCCTATACTCACCACATGGTCCCTTGAAACTTTCCTCTAACGTTAATTCCTATTGCCCTATTTCTTCATCATATGCCTATTTTACTCTGTTCAATTTTACATTTACTGAGAAAGCTCTTTTTGCTTTCATTGGTCCTTCCAAGTAGGCAGACTTCCAAAGTTGAAGATAGAATTTCCTTCTCTTCTTACCCTACACAGATTCTCTCTGCAACCTCATCAAGTCTGGAAACATCATGTATTTATTTCTATGTGAATTATTCCCAAGTTTCATTTATAACCCTGCATCTCTCTCTCTCTCTCTCTCTCTCAGCCTGCTACACACTGCCATATGAATGTCTTACTGATTAATCACCAAATTCTATCTCTGAAATATCTCTGAAATCTTTATCATTTTTTCCCCAGCATTCCTACTTTAGCTTAGATTTCAACTATCTTCCATGTAATCTAATGGAAAAAGTTATTCTTCTGCCCTTCAGCCTTATATCTCCAAACTAGTCAGTAGAACTTTATTTCCCCAAGGTGATTTTTTTATGGAAGACTTATATCAAAAGATATATTCCTTGAAGAAAAAAATTCAAGGGTCAAAAATATTTGAGAATCGCTATATCTTAGAGCCTATTAGTGAATAATAATAATGAATATTAGCACATTAAATGGCCTGGGGCATAATGTCTTTAAGACTCTAGTATTTGATCTCTTATTCCATAGAGTTTACTTTGGCAAAAGCTGTGCTGAGATTGCTGAAGTTGTTCCTCCTCAGTAGGACCCAGTCTTCTGCCTCGGCACTCCAAGGCTATAGCTCTGTCATGTACAACAATTGTGTCTATGCATTGTCGTTTTTTAAGACAGAATGATTGGCCTCATTTGTCTTTTGGTTTTCCATCGTGCCTACCATAATTTATTCTACCCATAAATATTCAATGAATTTTTTATAATTTTGGATTGAATTTTTTCATAGATTAATTAAGAGTATTACTTTACAAGTTCTGAAATTTAGGATTATTTAAATTAATATGTAATGATATAGATAGTATTAATAATTTTGTCCATGAGTGACAGACACTTTGAAGAAGCTCTTAAACCAAGTCACAGAAAAAACAAAATAAAAAATTTTAGGACATTAAATAGTTCTGTATTGAACTGAATGAGTTAAACCTACTCCCAAAGGTCCTAGTACACAAGAAGAAAGTAACTCACCGGTACTTACTTTCATGAACTCATTAATTAAATGCTCATGATACTAGGCTTTTACTGAACATAGAGATGATTCAGTCTCCTTCTGAAGAGACCATCTTTAGTTTCTATCTAACTGTTATTATTAGAATACAAGTGGGGCTTATTGGTGTCTGCCACCTCTGGAGGACAACAAAGCACACCACAAAGAGAAAATATCGGCATGGTGGTTGCCTCTAGCTAAAATTGCTGAAGAAACAGAAGTTGCTGTCGAACAGGTTGGTGGGTGCTGGCATTTATGTGAGAAGTTTGAAGTGCTTCTTGCTATCATGTCAAGCTCTCAGTTTCGTAGGGTATTCTAGCACGCCTTTCATAATTAACTCAAGATAGCCCAAACCAACAACTTCTCTGATGGTAAAACCGTGAGTAGGTAAGCAAATATGGTAATACGATAAGTTTTCTAAGAGAAGTAGTGTTTGTGAGGACACTAGAGAGCTGCTGATTCTTCCTGAGCTATGAGATGGCACTTCCCTTCTGTTTATCTACTGAAGATAACATTTGTAAGCTATGAATTGAAAATGTCTGTTCTTTTGAAAGTTTAAATTTTTTTTTACAAGAGCATCTTTAGCTATTCAATGGAAATCAAATCAGTTGGGAAAATGAGGTTAATTTCTCAGTGCTGAACATGAGAAATTAAATACTCAGTCTTGCTGAATTCCTAATGGAATCGGTAACTCTAAATCTTTTTATGCCATTACCTATTTATTGCAAAGCTATGGGGAATAAGGAAGTTTAAACGCTTGCACCACTTCTTTCAAAAATCTTTCTTGTGCATTTTAAATCCATGGAACTGCAGGGGAAGGGAAAAGAATCCTCCTGTAAATTAAGTCATGAGGCTCTTGATGATCGGCTCAGACCAGCTGATAGGCTCTTCATAGGAATGCAGCGCAGCAATCGAGTGTCGTAAAGATTAACATCTATTTACTTAGCTAATGAGTGCTACATGTGCAGCATATCCAAAACTCATACATGAAAAGGTTGTATCCGTTTTTATCATCACATCTGGAAGCACATCCAGTGTGGTATACAGCTGCATGACTGATTTTCATGTTGGCGGTTTGTAATCAGTCTTGTTAATTTTTAGTCATATTCCATATATACTGGTGTCCTTGGAAATATATATTATTGGACATCTGGAAAGGTTTCACTTTTCAGGTGTTTATACATGCATGTCAGCACTATTTTTCTTTCTTTTTGGCCTTGAATGGTTCTCTCTTGCTAATTTTGACATGCACAATATCTTACAAAAGCTAGCCCTTCATAGGCGACGATGTCCTTCCTAGGTGATAATGCAGTGAAGGTTTGCACAGGGATTTGTCTAAATACATATTTTGAATTACAAAGAGTCACATGACCCCTTTTGGTCTTTTTCAGTGCTATTAAAATAAGAAAAAGGGGAAATGTATTCATAAAACGTTGAATTAAATGTTTAAAATTAGCCTTTGCTATATTTTGCTTTGAAATACCTGCATGTGTACTTTTAAGAATGTCAAAGTGATGTGTCATGTTATGTTGAGTATCTTCTTTCAAAATAAATCCTGCCCCTCAAGGATATCTATATCCTAAGTAGCTATGCCGTAATGTAGACTATAATAGCCCTTCTGTGCTAAGAAGAACAGGGATAGAAATAGATACTGTATGACTAAATGCTGATTGACAGCTCCATCACAGTCATGCTACTTCTTTAGCTAAACTGCAATAAAGAGACTTCATATCATACCATTCAACAGATAATAAAACAGCATAAACAGATGTAACCTTGTGGAAGAAAATTGTCTACTTGATTATAATGATAACAAATTGAACATTTACTTTTTAAATATCTTAGATAAAGATCACAAAAGTAAGTGTTGACTCACAAGGCAAACTTTCTTCTCAATTATCCTTTTAAATGTTGCTTTTAATAGAAAATAACACAATATCTGGGTATTTCTTTAATACACCAAGGCAAAATATTTTTTTAGGATATAAGATTTTTTTAAATGTAAATGCTGATTGAAATGTCTCCAAGTTTCAGGTTGGAAATAGCTTAAAAGCTCCTACAAAATAAAACTACACTTTCAAACCTGTCAAAGTATATTGCATTGGTATATTATTGGAAGGAAAAAAACAACCCGATGAATGCTTGTCGTCAAGAGTTTTATAAGAAATAAATAGGATTCTTTCAAAAGCAAAGACCTTTGCTACTCACAGAATCACACATGACAATGAATAATATCATTATTATGAGTAACACAAATTCATCTAAATGTACTCATGGAATCATGGATCCCTCAAGAACTTCTTATCAGTTGGAAGACCTTATATAACAATTAAGTAAAAAATAACAATAAAATCAACTACTGTTTACTGTTATGTATGTAACTTTGTCACATATACAATATATTCTTTTGAAGTTATTTGTATTTAATTTCTTTAATTCTTTTGTTATTACTCCTAATAACCACATCTCTAGAATCAAGAGTTACCACTGGGTCAATTATGGTGCACATTATCTGTATAAATCATCTTTCATCCAAATTTATGAGAAATTTAATGCAAAGCATGTGAGACTATGTCCATTTCTGATTTTGTTTTGCTCTGATGGCAATGCTCTTCCATGATCTTTTTGTTAATGCTGAGTACTTAAAAAAACAAGTAACAACAACAACAACAACAAAAAACCAGGAGTTAACAAGTTCTAAGGTTAAAATTTATATCTGTTTTTACCCACATGAAGGAACTGAATTGAGATACTCTCAATGATAGAGCAGAAGGGAGTGTAATTAATGGTATCCACACAGAATCCTTGGGACATATAGAGTTTCTGAATCTCTGAATTCAGCGATGCCGTCAGTGTTTTGGCTGGCAGCCTATAACCCCCTTTTAACCTGAGCCCAGCTTACTCAGCAAGCTATGGCAAATGACTGCTGAGCTGTTACTTTCTTATTTCAAAATACACCTCCAGTTGAGAGAGGGACATGCTCTTTTACATATGGTATGGGATTTTGTTTGGGAACTCAATTTTCTGTTATGAGTTTTTTAAAGAAATGTGCAGTAGTAGCAAAAAAAAAAAAAACAACGAAAAAAGGCAGACACTTTAGAAAGGAATGAGGGAGGGAGGGTGAGCTCACAGAAACTGAGCTCAGTGCTTGTTTGGACCAGACACAGAGCAGTTGAGAAACATTCTGTAGGTAGGTCAACAAAATCTATTAATATCATGTAGGACAGGAACTATAGAGTTCTGAGCTAATGTCCTTCTATCCAGCCTATAATACCACCACTACTCATAGCTAAACAAGAACAGCTTTATTCCACTTTACCATGTAGTGTATGGCTAAAGAAATAGTATTGGAGGTGAGTGCAGAGAGGCCGGGAATGTATTGACAGTGTGTATGCAAAAGGGTATGTAAGGAGGAGGAAGGAAAAAATAGTGACAAAAGTGATAAACTATCTCCTAAAGAGTAATGATTATACATACAATGACCACAAGTCTCCACACTATCTGAGAAACACCACTGCTTCCAAACCTAATTGTTGAATTGAGTCAAGTAGAACATTCAGGCAATATCTTTCCTCCCTATCTTCCTCACTCCTCTCTCCTTCCCTCCCTTCTTCCTTTTCCTCCCTTTCTTCCTTCTTTTCTTCCTTCTTCTACATGTATTTATTGAGAACAACTTCTGATCAAGACACTGCTGTAATGCTGTGGACATAGTGTTGAACAAGATAAAGATCTTGCCCTCACAAAGCTTACAATCTAGTCAGAAGACATACAATAAACAAATAACTATGAGGACACAATATATTTCAAGCTGTGACAAGTGCTATTAAGAAACATAGAGGAAGGTACAAAGAGGATAGATATTGACAATATGTAGTGGGGAAGATGGGCACTATTTCCTGTTGGGTGATCAATGAAGGCCAATTCGAGGAGGTGGGATATGAACAGAAATGTAAAATAAGTTAGGCAGTGAACATGTAAAGATCTTAGGAAGAATCTTCAGGAAAGAGAGACTAGCAAATATGAAGAACCTGAAGTCAAAATAAGTCTGCTTTCTAGCATTAAAGCAAGAATATCACTATTAGAGTGAAGACTAAGCAGAAAATAAATGGAAATCATGGTGAAGCTGGGATGGCTCATCAGGTTAAGCGCTCATTTTGCAGGCCCAGAGCCTGAGGATCGAATCCCGGCCCCGGCCCATGTTGACCCACATGCTGAACTGGGGTGTGCCCACAGTTCAGTTCTTGCTGGGGCCTGTGTGGGAGGCTCCTGGCCCAGTTCCTGCCCTGCACAGCCCCATGCCCACCTGTGGAGTAAAACTACATGGAAAACTAATGCTGTCAACTACGGAGACTGCTCTGGGTCCTCCTTCTCTCTGTCTCTCTCTGTCAAAAAACAATAAAAATAAATCTTTAAATGGAAACCATGAATAACAAATTAGGCAGGGACTAGGTCATACAGGGTTTTATGAACCATGGCAATGAATTTAACATTTATCTTAAATATGGTTAGAAAACAGAGTTGTCTCTGTACAGGAGAGCTATGACAGTAATTTGCATTTTTAAATGACTCCAAGGATTCTAGTCTGAGCAAATGGAATAGTGGTATCATTTGCTGCGGTGAGGAAAACTTGTGAAGGAAGAGTGGGGGAGGGTGAGAAAAAGTTCTAATTTAAATTAAGTTTATGGTGTATATTAAGCAACAATAAGGGACTATTGAGTAGGTAATTGAATATAAAAAAGTAGAGCCCAGGAGAGAAGTCTGTGGAAAAGATTTAGACAGCATAAGCATCTAAGGGATATATTTAAGGTCATGGGACTAGAAGAGATTATGTGCAGAGTGACTGTAGATAGAAAGGAGAATACCAAGAACTGAGTCAGGGCTCTCTAAAATAAGGACGAGGATCCTGCAAAGGAAAAAGGGAGCAATCAGGAAGGAAGAGGAACAGAACCAGTGTCATGTCTCCCAAGGTAAGTGAAGAGATAAGTTAATAACAGGGCAGTGGACAGCTCTGTTGCATTTGGCAAAGAGGTCAAGTATGAGGAAGACTTAGACCACTGGACAAGATCATTGGATTCGGCAAATGATAGGTGTCAGTGATTTCCTTGACAAGGTCTCAGTGGAATAGTATGGAAAAAAGCCTGACTAGAGAGGTTGAGGAGAGAACAGGAAGGGAATGAAAGTGAGATATATAATTGGGGCCTCAGTTTCCTCATTAATGGAATGCAGAAATTTACCTAAATAATCTGAGATTCCTTCTTTCTAAACTTAAAAAAAATATTTTTATCATGAATTTGAGCTCTTTTATGTCTGTTATTTTGTCAAACTATAAATTTCTAATTTATTTCATTCCCTTCTATTGCAATTTAAAATGAGAGAGAAAAAGGGATGGGACATTAGCAATTTCTCCCTTGAACTAATTTTTTTATTTCATAGGTCAGGTAACATCACCACATTTTAGACTATGATGATATTTTTAGTCTGTTATTACTATTATTATTTTTTTGCCATTAACAGGAAAATATTTTCATTTTCTAATTTTCTTAATAAATTATTTTCAGAAACCTAGTGCCTTAAGCCACCTCTGCAAAAAAATGTAATAATTTGGCAACATTGCAAGAAACTTTAAAATATATCTGATATAGCCTAAGAGGTGTTAATAAGATGCTTTTTTGATTTCTGATCCAAAATGGCAATTAGACATTTTAATTATAGTTATCTATAATATATGAACCCTCAAGTCAGTGAATTACTTCCCTTTTGAAAGAACAGAATGAAAATCTTATCAGGTCATCTCTTCCATATACTAATTTTTAAAAACTTAAGAACTTCGGCCATGCAAGCAATACCTATACTTTTACAACTATCACTACTATCACTACTATTACTATCACTACTACTACTGATAATAATTAGATCAGGATAGAATGACCTGTTGGATATGATGTTATGTTCAACAGAATGGAAAGTAAGTTATCAAGCAATGCTTTAGTCAGGCATTCACCCATGGTGCATGTGGCCCCAGATCTGTCAGTATTAAAATATTATTTCTGTTAATCAGATTGAACTATGTTGCTGCGAGAGGGTCTGTGATATTGTGGTTTATAATCAGAAATGTGTATTTGGTCTTCATTCCCATTTCTATTACAGAGATAAAACACTTGAAATTTCTTAAAAGAATAATAAATATGTCTTTCTTTATGCTAATGAGGTAACTTTTGGAAGCACCTAAAAGTGAGGGTTAGTCACCAGAAAAATCAACCATGTGATTAGAGGGTTGGAACTTTCAGCCCCACCTCCCAACATCTGGGGAGCAGAGAAGGGCTAGAGATTGAGATCACTAGCCAATGGCCAATGATTTAATCAATTATGCCTACGTAAGAAAGCCACCATCAAAACCCAAAAAGAGAGGATTCTGGAAGTTTCTTGGTTGTAAAACACGTAGAGATTTGGGGAGAGTGACATACACTTGGAGAGGGCATAGTAGCTCCTCGCTCTTTCCCCAACCTTCCCCTATGCTTCTGTTCCATCTGGCTGTACCTGAGTTCTATCCTTTCACGATAAACCAGTGATTTAGTAAGTAACATACTTCTATGAGTTTTCTGAGCTAATCCAGCAAATTAATTGAACCGAGGAAGGGGACTGTTCATGGGAACCTCTTATTTATAGCCAGTTATTCAGAAGTGTAGGTAATAACCTGGATTTACAACTGGCATCTGAAGTACAAGTGAAGGTCATTGGAACCTCCAGTCTATAGTTGGGTGGTCGGAAGCACAGGGGGTAAATCTGGGCCTGGAAGTGGCAACTAGAGTATGGGGTGTGGGGAGGCAGTCTGATAGGACTGAACCCTTAACCCACGGGATCTGATTCTATCACTGGGTAGATAGTATCAGAATTGAGTTGAAGTCTCAGACCCCCTGTTGACATATGAGAATTGCTTGGTGTTGGGGAGAAAGCCCTTCTTCTCCCCTGCCCACACCCCCTACACACACATACACACACAGACACAAACACACACATTGGACTTGGGTCCAAGAAACTAAAATAAGGCTTGATTGAAACTCATGTTTTATATGTAATGTACAATGAATTATGTTCTGATTTATCAGAAAGATAACCTGTTAAAGTAATTTGATGGACCCATTTTCCTAAATATGATGGTTTATTTCCATCTTACAAACTATTATTTCTACATGAACCAAGGTTTATTTTCAGGTCAATAACAAGTGAGATATTATTTTGAATTATATTTGTTTAATATTAAACAAGCATTATGCCTCATTAAGAATTCTAATTTATTTGTAAATTTTTCTGGAATGATTTTTCTCCCTTAGAGGAAATAACGTTTCCTGTCATTTCAAGTCATAGAATATATTCCATAAAACCACTTTAATTTACGAACTAATTCAGAATGTATTTATATGAAAAGTAATCAATTATTCTTTCTGTCAGATTATACAGATTGAGGACTTTTCTCTTAGAACTCAGGTTAACAAAACAGTATTTTCTAATTAGCCAGTAGGTTGGCAGTCATACCCCATCTGCTCTTTCCCCACCCCTTAACACTCTTCTGTCTCTCCCTGTCCTCCATTAAACTCCTGCTGTTCTCCACTTAGCGTGGACTTCCTTTCAGCCCAGCCCAGCCCATCCTTGGTGAAGCTGTCAGCTCTTGTTTTTCTGTGACTCAGCACTGGATTTCATACCCAAGTTAAAATCCGTTTCCAAGCCATTAACTCTATTTGCTGAAGCCAAGAGTCACAACCCCAGCTAAACCCTCTGTATTTCCCCCTAGGTCTTCTTCACCTGTTCTTTTGTGGAAATTGCAAGTCCTCTCTCAGTCAGTCACAATAAAGTCCAAATAAGGGTTAAATCCTGACCTTACTTAGAATTGAAAACTGTTTCTACTCTAAAGGCACAGAAAAAGACTTGAAGCTACAAGGACAGAATCCGATAGAACATCTCTATCCCTAGTCATGTGCAAGGATAGATTAAAGCTAAACATGGCTCAGATCAATCAGAAGTTTAGACTACTGAAAACTGCTCTTTGACTTTGGGAAGCTGATGCAACTTGCTATTTTAGGTGAAACTCTATGAATTCAGAGAGAGCTACCATTAGTGTGTTGTTTTTTTTAAAGATACCTGTAACCGTGGATTATGACAGGATAATGCAACATTTCTTCAAATATATCGGATAAATTCTTATTTGGCAGTGAAAATACAGGAGAAAAAAATATTGCTAGTCTATTATGTTTTTAGTAGAATATAATCTGTATGCTGCTTTAATCCATTTATATGCACGTATGATATTCACACAGCACCTTGTCTTTTGCTTGCCTGTAATATTGATACCAAAACAGATTTGGCACATGTTTGAAGTGGACCATAACTAACATGTTGAATTTTTTTTACTTATTTTTCACAACGTGTTAAAAACAGGAATGTGCCTTACTACTCATAGCTCTAATACATAGTAAGAGATTGCATAAGATAAAGATCTAATTATTTGAATAAAACACTGTTGTAAGTTATAGAAAATTTTATCTCCTGTTCACTTCTGATCTGACTTTTTGTAAATCATACACATTATATCACTTCATACTTTTATTTTTAATTAAAATAATTACTTACCATTCCCATAGAGTACACAGTGCTTTTTCAAGATATTCTGGAACACTCTTTAACCAGGGACTGTTTCCTTTCTCTTAAAAGAAAAAATCATAACTTCTAAACTATATATTTGGCTGCTTCCTCCAGGAGTATGTTTATACCAGCAGGATCTTTGAGTCCTCCTCACTTACTGCTAGCTATAATGTGGCAGATTGGGTCCAGATTCTGACTTAAATGTCTCGAGAAAGAAAATTCAGAAGGTGAATTTTCAGTGGGGCCTCCATATACTAAAAGCTGCTTCTTAACTGGCAGTAAATATAACAGCAAAATTTAGACCCTGTAAGAAAATGGATTTTTAGAAATGTCTTAAACACGAACATAAATTATGAAAAAGATTAGATGCCACATTCTTACAAGCCTTCTCTTTCCAAAAAAAAAGAAGTGATATGTAATTTCTGGTTAAAAAATATAGAAATGTCATTTATTTGTTTGTCAACACATATTTAATAACCTTGCTGCATCATTACCAACACTGCCTGCTCATTTTCTGAACAAACTAAACTTTAACCTTACTTCTGGGCTCACTATATAGGACCTGCCCCTTTAGAGCCCAGAAATAACACAGAATAAGCATTGATTAAAACAACTACCATTTTTGGTTATATGCTAATCAGGCAGCAATCTGGTAGTGACTGTCCAGGCTTTGACAGAAACATTTAGCTGTGACTGTGAATGATGTCATGCAAGTGAGTAAGGATCATGTTGTATTCATTAGTCTGTTTACATCAGAGGCTTATCAGGAAGAAAATCATTTCACTTTGTGATGATGATTCTCTCTAATCTTTCCTAGCACCTGCAGAGAACAGATCATGCAATGATTTCATCAAGCACATTCCTTCACACACACACACACACACACACATGAACACATTCACACACACCTTTACACACCACATACACATAATCATACAATGTAGACTGAGTATTCAAAGAAAAGTTTAACTACCCAGAGGTATATATTTAAATTATAAAGCATTTTTTATTTCTGAAGTCTAATATGTCCTTGATTTTGCAATGATGGAATTGCTTCCTTTTCTCATTTGAACTTGAC
>PVKE010028662.1:0-20770 GCA_004027555.1 Craseonycteris thonglongyai
TGTGTGTGTGTGTGTGTATGTGTGTCTATTTCCTAAATAAATTGTATGTGAATTTTGTATTGCTTAGAGAAATAGATTTAAACCAGAAGAATATTTTTCCATTAATCTATGAAATAATCCAGAGTCTACCCAGTACAATCCTCACTTAATGAGTGAGTTTCAACTTTATGACCAGATTGTTAAGCAAATTCATTCATAGTCAAGGAGCTTAAAGGCAGATGTCTTGTGGTGTGTCATGGTACCATATTGTATGTATATGTACCATATGGTATGTATATTTCAGTAGATATCACATGACATCACACTTATAAATGAAATATGTAGTCTTAGGTGATTGGGAATGTTTCTTGTAGTAAATACTAACCAATTGCAGGAATGAGACAAAGACTGAGAAAAGGGATTCCCAAGACTCATATATTATAGATTGAGAAGGGATTCCCTATGCTAAAGAACTAGTCGTAAATCTGAGCAGTACAAAGGTTGGTCATTAAGAGAGGAGTGGCTGTATAATAAAACAGTGAATAAGGAAATAATGTATTGAGCTAGATTCAGACTTACATCTGAAAGTCTCTACCATTCTAGGGTTCTGGCTTCTGAATTAAATGTCCTTTCCTGTTTGGAGATATTGATGATCTCTTTCATTAAGTTTGAATTTGAGTAGTGATTCCAACAGTCATATGCAAGCACTCATATTTCCGATACTATTCAGACTCAGTGTTTCCAGTTTATGAAATATAGTAATGTGGACAGTAGGAAGAAGATTACTCAATTAGCAAAAGTAAAGTGGTTATTATACTCATGGATGGTCAACAGTTGACTTATTTGCCTTGGCCAAGTTACGTAGGCTCTATAATTTAGAAAAGGCTGAGATATTAACCCTAGGTTCCATCAAATGCCCTCTCAAGGTTAATAATCGCATTTGAAAGCCACTTAAAACATTTGGGAGGGCAGTTTATGAATAAGGACTAATTTTTCCAAAGTAAAGATTATTTTGGGGTAATAATTGTGTTTGGCCACATTAGCTACATAAGCTTTCATGGCTTTTACACATTTAACTCAAGAATCAACTGAAAGAAGTAAATAGTCCTATCAAACCCAGAAATCACATACTTATGCACACTTTTTTTTTTACTCTTTTTTTCTGTACTCTATTATGAGCCAATTTTCTTGAAAAGTAAATTTTTTATCTTAAATGTAATTATTTTGCAATTACTTTGTAATTATTTTGTAAATTGATTTTAGAGTTCATGTTTCTTTAAATTTTAACATTTTTTTCTTAGTTGATAGAAATATTTCTAAAGTTATTGTAAAGTTATTTAATTATGCTGGTAGTTTTCTACTCTTTAAGTTTACATTTCAAAAGTTTATGTGTAAGTTGACTACAGAACCTGGGATAAACTTCCCATAAAAGGTGGTCTGCATGAATACAGGGAAAAACTAACACTCCCATACAGAGAAAAATTCTATGTGAAATATATAAAGGAAACAACCAAAAAATCAGAAATCTCTAAATTTACATCCACACATTCCAAAAAAGGATGAGTAATGTCAAAATTGAAGCAATAAAGGAAAGTTGAAACAGAACCATTTCCTGGAGAAATTGAGCAGATTTAAGCCTTCTTAACAAGGGACTTGGAGAAGAATCAACCTTAATCTGCATGGGAAGGAAGATAGACAGTAACCTCTAAGTAAGAGCAAAGGTGCAGATATGACCTAGCCAATTATATAGAAGACTTGGACTTTGATGGTTCAGGATGCAAAATACAGTTCTTTATTGAATATAAAGGAGAAACATGCAATCCAAAGCCCCTGGCAGGCAGTCTGGGATCACAGGAAGAGATACCTGCCAAGAAATGAGCCAATATAAAAATAATAATTAATTAATTAATTAAGTCAGACATAGAATTTGGCCTAGTCACATATTTGAGCCTCCAGATCAGGCCAGAGGATATTGAATCCTCCTTCTCATCCTTCTAGTGATGTCAAGTTTAGAGGACTGAGTTAAGACTACTCATCAGTTCAGGGCACATTATCATCATCTGCCTATGCAAAAGCCCTTCGTTGTATATGAATGTTTCTCTTTAATGCTGATCTCACTTGCTTTTTCCTCCCTACTATAAGATTCACTCTAAAAAATATCTTTGCTATATGTCTTTTTATGCATGCCTACATCTAAAATTTTGTTCCTTTGTATATGTGCTTTAAATTCACATTAATGGTATTTGTTATAAATCGTATTCTATTTCTTTCCTTCATGTTCAGTACAGTGCCCTGTAGGTCTATTTATGATACTGTCTATATATCTAGTTGCTTCAAACCGCTGGAGAGATATAGACATTTCTGCTTCTACCCACCCACATGCTGCATTTGTGGAAACACTGAGTTGGAAGCAAAATAGTACTGTTAATGTAGCAAACAAACTTATACCTAACCTCTTTTGGAGCTAGGTTAATATTTCTCATAATATATATTCAAAAATGACTCTTTACATCAGAGAATATACACAACCTACATTTAGCTAAATATCATCAGCTTGCTTTTCTGAATGGCTTTTCACTTCCATTGAAAGTTAATAGACATTCTTCCCATGTCCTGGCCAATATTTTGTAGTACCTATCCTACAAAATGTTGCCATTCTTAGGTGTATACATTACATTATTTTCATTTGCATTTATCTAATTATTGGTTGAAACCACCTCTTCAAATATTTCTTAAATATTTTGGCTCCCATTTTTAGATTTGCTTATTCAAAGTCTACATATTTTTTTCTATTTGGTTTCCTAGTCTTTCATGTTTTATTTACAGGACTTGTTTGTATATACCAGATGGCTTTTAATTGTCAATTATAGACATTATAAACATTTTCTCTCATTCTGTTATCTCTGTTAATTTTATCTATCTGTCTTTTGAGGACTAAATATTGTTAATTTTGTCTAAGTCAAATCTATTAATGCTTTAATTAATGATTGCCAGTATGTAGGGTCTTGTTTAAGAGGTTTTCCCATCCCAAGTTTATACAGCTTCTTACCATTTACATTTTAGCTTTTTTGTGGGGAGGGATGTTGCTTTTCACAATAGGCCATTAATCCCCCTTGAGTATAACTTTGAATATAGTATGTATTAGAAACTCATTTTTTAATTTTATTATTAAATGTATTGGGGTGATATTGGTTAATAAAATTATATAGATTTCAAGTGTACAATTCTATAATATATACCATGCATTGCATTGTATACTCACCAGAGTCAGTTCTCTTTTCATTATGATATGCTTGACCCCCCTCCTCCATCTCCCCCTGATCCCCTTACCTTCTGGTAACCACTAAACTACTGTATGTGTCCATGAGTTTTAGTTTCTTTGTCTATTCATTTGTCACTTTCAGTTTTATACTCACATGTGAGTGAAGTCATGTGGGTCTTGACTTCTTCTGTCTGACTTATTTTTGTTAGCATAAGATCCATCTATGTTGTTACAAATTTCAGTATTACATCTCTTCGTACGGCCAAGTAATATACATGTACCACATCTTTACCCAATCATCCAGCAAAGGTCACTGGCTATTTCCAATGTCTTGGCCACCCATTTTTATGTTTAGTAAGCTAATTGTTCTGACACTATTACTAGTCTTCCCTATTGCTTTCTGTTGCCTCCTGTATTATATATGAACTTCCTTTATACATATAGTTACCTTTTGTGATTTATTAGTCTGTGTTCCTAAGTCAGTTCTCTAGTTTCATTATATCTTCATTTCATGCCCTAATATTTGGAAGAGTTAGTCACCTCGTTTAATTTTCTCCATCGACACAGATGTTGTTACTATAAACTACAGTATCTAACTTTTAGAACTTATATATTAAAATATCACAATTTTATTTGCACAGAATTTAATTTGTAGATTAGTTTGAAACAGTTGTATCCAAATTAAGTTTTCTCATTTTTGACTCTGGGTGTTGAATACACAATGTAATACATAGATGATGTATTATAGAATTGTATACTTGAATTAGTATAATTTTACTGACCAATGTCACCCCAATAAATTTAATAAAAAGTTTTCTTATCTTTAAATATGCTATATTTGCCCAACTATTCAAATATTTTATCTAATATGCTAGAGATTAAAATGTTTCCCCATAAAATCTTAAATATTTGGATAAGCCAGGATGGCTCAGCAGGTTAAGCACTCGCTTTACAGCCCCAGGGACTGAGGATCGAATTCTGGACCTGGCTTGTGTGGACCCATATGCTGAACTGGGGTGTTCTTCCCATTTGTGAGGCCCCCAGTTCAGTTCTTGCCCACCCTCCACGTTTGACCCCTGGCTCGAGGGGCTGTGCCTCCCATGTGAGAAGCCCCCAGCCCAGTTCCCACCCTGTGTGTTCCCTGCCCCCTTGTGTGTTGAAAAACTGATGACATACAACTATGGATACTGCTCTGGGCCCTCCCTCTTCTCTCTGTATCTTTCTCTCTTTGTCAAAAACAATAAAATAAATCTTTAAAACATATATTTGTAATTAGCTTAATTACTGAATACTTTATAATACCTTCCCATCTTATTTGGCCCCACCCTTTTCCAGAATTTCCACATCCCAAGCCCCACAAATAGACACATGATTAGCATCACTGTTAATGGCTTCTCATGAATTATGCATTAAATCTTTGATTCCTATACTTTCCATTTTAGTCTATGGTATCCCTGGAGTTTGGACGGCAAGAGCAATTTGCAACCTGTGTTGGTTTTCCCTCATGGCCCCATTTATTGTCTATGATGGTTTGAGCTGGACTTTTTGTTACTTGCAAGTGAATCTCCTAATTGAAATTGCACAACAGTATGTGGCATACACACCATGTCAATAAAAATAGGTTGTCATTGAACATCATTTTATATTTATCATATGATCTCTCTCTCACATCATCCATTCCTCTTCAATACCCCAGTTCCCCCTAGTCCTCCAGTATCCAAGGTTATCAAGTAGGTTACTAAATTCTTCCTTTCTTTCTATTTCTTCTACTTGCACTACTCAACAAAGTTCTTCAATATCCAAAAGAGCTGACTCTTACCTCTACTATCCACTAGTGATTTTGTTACCAGAGGGAAACAGGGTCCAGGCTCATGCTGCCTGCACTGTTCAGCCAATAGACTGACACAGGAGTTGGGTCACAGAGTAAGCATTTATTATAAGGGCACCCAGGACCCGAGAAGGCAGAGGTCAGGTGGAGGAAAGGAAAGGGGCCTTTATTTCAGAGCTACATACAACATGCAAAGAGACCTCCAGACCTTTCTTAGGCTGTACCTAGAGCCCTTCCCCCTTTTAATAATACTGTTCATTAAAGAAGACAGGAGGCTGGAGAATGATCTTCCATGCGGATCCCTGAGGCAGCAGGAAGCAAAGTCCAAAAAGCCCAAGCACAAACAAAAGAACAGTGTCTGCCCTTCCCATGCTCACCGTGTCTGGGAAGCAAAGGCAGCTGGTGCTCAGTCTTTCAGGTGGATTTCAGACCTCCACAGAAGCAGAGGCACTTTCATCTTCCAACCCAGGTATCCCAGTGCTGAGAATGCACTTCCTTCGCTGCTGGCCATCTGCCTATCATTTTTGACTCTGCTCGCAGGGCTGAACACCAAGCTGCTGCTATTCTGAATGGCCCTTGCTGACTGCTACCCATTATTCCAGAGCCCTCTGCATAACCCTCCCCAGTTCAAGAATTCTGGCCCAAAAGCCCTTCCCTTTCACCTCCCTTTTGTATTTACATCCTCGCCAGTAATTGATAGGAGGGTCTCTTCCCCTGTCCATCATAACCCATTACCACTAATTACCTACATCCGACAGCCTACAGTGCTTCAGTTCCTGTTAATTTCAGCCTATTAGTGCTAATTATATCTACCTCCGGCACCTCCCTCTAGCTTTCCTGACAACAGAAAGAAGATCCATGAGGTGTCTGATCGCTTATTTAGGGCTACCCCAGGCAGCCTCTTCCTTTAGAGGCTCCTCCCTTCTTCACCTCCTACAATTTCTTCTTCTTCATTTATTTATTTATTTATATTTATATTTTTATTCTTTTTTAGTGATATGGTCTTAAACATTTAGAAGAAACCATCTAATTGTTTACACCAGAACTTCCATCCTAACAGAGGCAGTTTCAATTCAAATCAATTTATAATCAGTGCAAAATTTCATAGTGTAACAAATAAAAACAATTCAATAAATACAGCAGATATAATTCTGGGTTATGCCTTGAGTCTGTTCCATGGGAAGACAATTTAAAAGTAAGAATTCCTCCCTTTCTATAGCTTGTTCTTTTGTGTCCTTTTTTTTTTTTAAGATATAGTTTTATGGTTTTTGACAGACAGAGACAGAGAGAGACAAAGACAAGGGGGAGAGTCTAGAGAGGTCTCCATACTTGTACATCATCAGTTTTTGACATGGTTTTGTTCCACACAGGTGGGTAGGGGCTGTGCAGGATAGGAATTGGGCTGGGGGCCTCCCCCATGAAAGGCACACCCCCTGGAGCCAGGGGCTGAACCATGGGGGTGGTGGGGAGAGAACCAAATTGGGGGCCTCCCACCTCGGAAGCAAACCCCACTTCAGCATATGGGTACACATTAGGATTTAATCCTTGGTCCCCAGGGCTGCAAAGAGAGTGATTAACCTGTTGAGCACCCTAGCTTCACTTGTGTTAATTTTGAGCAAAGTCTGAACACAGAATTTATAAAAGTTCTACATTTTTAAAATTTATTATTTTTCTTATGTAATGTTGTGATATTGCAATGTGAGTCTGCAGCACTCTGAGGGAGATAGAAGTTTACTCATCAAGCTGTTTAATTGCAGGTCAATCTTAAGGCTAAGCTACAAAGTAAGTAAATCGTCAAACCGAGGCCTCTAAAGTATAGACATTAACCGAGCAAATGTCTACATTCTAATTAGCTTTCTCCTTAACCTCATTTTACCTTCTCTTTTCATTTACATTGTATGATAGTTCAAGCTGTTAATAGAATAAAATTGCTTCCACCTTTGTTTGCAAGAGACATTATTTCAAACTTAATACATGAGAAATTTCCAAGGGAAATTTTATCAGATACACACCTTTTAATAGGAGGGCTATTGAGGTTCTCTATATAGTTAGTATACATAGAATATAAAGATCATATATTTTGTTCCTTGCTTGTTTTATTCTTTTTCATTCTTGTCTCCTAACTTATCTATATTTACAAATATAAAATCATAAGAAAATTACGAAATTAAACATTTTGAAATTTAAGTTAGTCTCTGGTAAATTATACTTTTATTAATTTATTATTTTGTATAATATTCATGAGTCATAACAAAATTGATGGCTTTACTAATTAACCTCAGTAATTTTAAAATTTTCAGATTTATAAAATATAATTATTGTTACAATTTATAGTATTTTATATTTCTAAAACATGGTCGAGTTATTTGTTTTTATAATTGTTAAATTTATTGGGGTGACATTGGTTGGTAACAATTACATAGTTTCTAGGTGTACAATTCTATATTACATTGTCCATGCATTGCATTATGTGCTCACCGCCCAGAACTAAAGTTATTTGTTTTACGGTTATCAACTTTTGATTATCAGGTTATATTGAAACATACTCATTAGTAAAAATGTTTCAGATTTTGGGTATGTGCATTAGATATAACTGAAGAGTATAAAGAGAATTATTATTTATTAAGAAATAATAATTGTTTATAAATAGCTATTCTTATGACTCTACTTAATACGAGGGTATATGGCACTTCATGATATACTTACTACTTTTTAATTCTGTTTGTGCTACTATGAGCAATGTAGTCATTGAAAATGAGTTAGTAAGTATTAAAGGCCAAGAAGAGACACAGGATTTGGAAGATAGTTTGATAGTTTAAGGAAAAACATTAATGTGGTTTTCTTGTTTTAACTTTTGTTTGCTTTTCTCAAAAGTCTCTTCTTAACTAGTGAACCCAAAATGTCAGATCTGTAATCCCAGAAAAAGCTTTACCAGGTGTGTGTACTGACCGGATTACATGGTTCAATGAGCTGTATTATCTGCCTCAACACAATCTCTTCTCAAGCCAGTTACTGCTGCTGTAATCATAACCCTTCAAATGTGAGGATAAAAAAAGAGCTCCTTTATCAGAAATGTATAACTTCTCATTTACTTTCCTCACAAGACCCTTATTGTTAAACTATGGTAAAATATGCAATTTCTTTTTTTCTCTGCATTTGAAAATAATAAACTATACCCATAATTTCATTCCAATGTCTCATTAAATTGGCTTCCATGTTATTGGAAAGCCCTTTGTGAAGGATGTGTATTCACAGGACACTTGTTTCATTAAATTCTGAGTCAAGTCCTCTTTTTGAGCTTTGCTATTGCCTGTTCACCCAAGAGGGGCCATAGAGATGGCCCCTGAGATAAATCAATAAATATTTTTTATCTGTTTTCTTTATAATCACAATACATAATTAAAACAGTCATTTTTTTCTGTACTGAATGGTGTTATATTCAGGGTCTACTTTGGGTTGAAATTTGAATTAGATTAGACATTTTATAATACTGAATCATTTCCATGGGGAGGGGGGGCGGTGGAAAAACACACACAATTATTTACTTAGCAGAAGCTTTTGTTTCACGTTTTCCCCCCCAAATACTGAGACACACTAAATAAAATATTGTTCTTCTCTACCATGCATCATAAAATTAAAGAAGATAATTGGGTTTTCCAGCGTTTACCAAGACTCAACTCAATAGCACTAAAACAGAACCATAGGTTCTCACATCTCAGGTAATTTAAAACCATTCTGTAAGTTTTTCATATTTTTTAAAAATAAAATCACTTTTTAAAATTACACATACCAGACTTTAAAACCCCAGTCATTTAGTTTTGACCAATCCTGTGGGAAAAACAATACAATGTTTTTCTTTTGTTTAGTCATGTTTTCTTTGGTCAATGCCATTTAAGTTTTTCAGGTTTATTCCTTTTGGATTTTCCTAGATCATTATACTACATACTAAACATCATAGGAAAAACATTAGGTACATATATTTTTCCAGATCAGACTTTTGGTAAAGGGAATAGTTGAAAAGCCAAGATAGATAGATGATGATAAATGAATTATAGATAGATATAACAAATACATAGATGATAGATAGATAGATAATAGATAATAGAATTTGTACCTCCCTAGTTTGTACTTTCACTAACATAGTCCACATTCTATTTTTAGTAAAGAATGGAATTCAAAACAATAGAAACAATTCTTTAAGTCAGCCGTCCCCAATCCTTTTGGCACCAGGACAGATTTCGTGGAAGACAATAATTCCATTGACCCAGGGTGGGGGGCAGGGTGGAGGGAATGGCTTTGGGATGATTCAATTGTATTATATTTTTGTGCACTTTATTTCTATTATTACATTGTAATATATAATTAAATATTTATACAACTAATCTAATCCTGCAGCTGATTTGACAGGAGGAAGGGCTCAGGTGGTAAAAGTGAATGATGGGGATTGGCTGTAAATACAGATGAAGCTTACTCTCTTGCTCACCACTCAACTCCTGCTGTGTGTCACTGTTCCTATCAGGCCACGGACCAACAGGTTTGAGACCCCTGCATTAAGTGATAGGTTTTTATTGTAGTTTATAAATCAACCTTTTAAAAAGTATTAAATTTAAAATAGGTCACAAAAAAATAAAATTTTTAGAAAAGTATCTAAGTTTATTTTTCTGTTCACCACATCAGCAATTTAATTGTTTCATCTCAGATTAGAGAGATGATTTTCTCCCCTTTGTTCTTTGTTTTACCTATATAGCTTCACCCCAATTTGCCACTCTTCTTCTGAGAAATACAGCTTGTTACAGAAGCTAAATAATCATGGTAGTAACCAAATAACACTGACCACTAAGTGAATTTTATCCTACTTACACTCTAAAAATAAAGTATTGTGGAATTTGCTTACAAGTATAGTTTAGATAGAATTTGTAAAGGGAAATAAATGGTCTTTAACTTTTTTCTGACCTATATTAGAGTTTACAGTGTAACTTTCTTCTTTCTACTGATGGGAAAGGTGGTATAGCTTTCTATATATGATTGGAACTCTGAATGATAATTGCTTATTTGAAAACACAACACTTCCTTTTATCCCCTCTTCAAAATCTCACCATTATTTATAAATATCAAATTATAGCCAAAAGTGGAAAAATATTTGACAGTATATTCTTTAATGAAATGTTATTGTTTTCTTATTTTAGATTCCTGAATTGGGAAACAACTTAAAATTAATGTATATATTTCATATGAAAGTGTTTCTCTTATTTTATCCCCACAAAATGTTATTAAATTAAGAGAGACTTGGAAGTGAGAAAATTCAGCATTATATATATTGAGTACTTATTATCTATATCCTACAAGAACAGTTTGAGGTGACTGTTTTTATTCTCATTTATAGATAAACTTGAAGCTCAAAAGATGTAGGTAACTGGCTTAAGATCGTAGTGGAGAGAGCTGAGATTCAAACTCAAGTTTGTTTTATTCCAGAGCCCAAGTTTATTACTATAATACTTACTAACTCCTAAAAGATACATGGATATCTCAGTGGGCACAAGAAAGATGACAATGAAAGTTAGAACTAGAAGAAATATTAAAGATTATGTCACTTTAATATGAAGAAACAAAAGGCCATGAAGACAATATCCTGATGTCATATTCTTATATAACAGCAGAGGTCAAATATTTTCCCATTCAAACGCTCATTGGTTCATTGAAGAGAGTCTCAAGAAGATTATTTATAATGTTATTTGAAATCATTTCGGCATCATTACTTCCATTGTAAGGGAAAATTTGGGGTCCTTATCTATTTATTCTCTTCCTGCTACTTTATTCTTAGGCTATTTGGAAAAAAAAAATCCTTTTTTAACAGAAGACATATCTAGTTCTCAAAACATTGATTTTAAACATGGTTGTTTTAAACATTTTGTGAAAAACTTAAAAGCCTGGCCCGTAACTCTGAATGATTTGGTTACTAATCCTTACTTACCATCATTCCTTTTAGCAATTTTTGCCTAAATAGGAGGTAAAAAAGAGAAATATCTGTTTCTGTAAATGTAATATCACAGATTTCTCAGAACCATACTGACTTCTAATAATATACAAAAGTACAAATTCAGAATACAAAAATTCATGAAAAAACAATCATGTTCCCTTCATAACAATAAAGACATAATATGGTTAAGACCTTCAAGAGTTGTGCTATAAAAATAGTCTAAACGAGCTAAGTTATAAAGAGTAATGAAATCTTGAGTAACTACAGGTTGTTAACTTTTTATTCTCTGGGGGTATTTGCTGAATATGGCATGTAGATGGTGTTTGGACCTACTATAGGCAGAGAAAATCTTCTGGAGTAAAGAGACACTATTTGGGTTTTAAATAGCGAATAGGCGGCACGATTGACTGAAATGTGGCAGAGCCCATTCTTCCTGCCTACATGACCTCACTAATGAGACTAGATTACAAAAGGGGAGAGAATTTCATAGTCTTTCACTATGGTCCAAAAGTTCCTCTAGAATGACGTGCCTATAATACACATAGCATGGATCTCACTCTCTAAACATGTGAAACCAGACATGAATTACAACAAATTTAAATTGCAACCTATTGTTGATAGCACTTCTATAAAATCAGTATATGTTCCTCTCCTTACCCTAGCTGCCAGTGAAAGGAAAGAGTAGACTCTCTTTGAGGGAAAATATTTATGTCTCTTTGGTTTTCTTAACTGTATATTTGATATATATCCACAGACTGCAAGCTGCTTGAAGAAGCAGGGAAATATAACACAAAATCAAGAGCAAAATAAGAAAGAAAAAAAGACACATAGTTGCCACAGAAGTTAGAATTAGTAGACAAAGAGTTAAAAATTATTATTATAAACATGTATAAGAAAATATAAGCAATGATGAATACAATAGCTGAAGAAAACAATAATTTAACAAAGAAATAGAAACTCCAAGAAAATTAAACGGACATTGATATTAAATAACTTAAAAATTAAAATCTGAAATTAAGAATTTTTGGATAGGTTTAACAGTAAGTTGACATATCAGAGCGATATATCTGTGAATTTAAATTCAGGTCAATATAAGTTACAAAAGCTGAAGCACAGAGATAAAAAATAATTTTAAAAAGACAGGCCATCAAATAACTTCTTCTGGCGAAGCCGAGACAGCCCAATGGGTTAAGCACTTGCTTTGCAGCCCTGTGAACCAAGGATTGAATCCCGGCCCTGGCCTGTGTGGACCCATATGCTAAACTGGGGTATGCACAAGGCCCCCAGTTTGGTTCTTGCCCCCTGGTTTGGCCCATGGCTTGAGGGGGCATTTCTCACCTGCAGGAGGCCCCAGCTCAGTTCCTGCTCTGTGCAGCCCCGCCCACCTAGTAAAACAAAACCATGTCAGAAACTGATGACATACAACTATGGAGACTGCTCTGGGACCTCCCCTTCTCTTTGTCTGTCTCTGTCTGGCAGAAAAAACAAACAAAAAACAGTAAAATAAAACTTAAAAAAAAATAAACTTGTTCCACGTATAGATAATTTATACTTTCAGTAGAACCCATATTTTTCTTTTCAAAGGTGATATTTCCAGATATACAGCACTATAGGAGGGGAGAAGAGCAGTTTTCTTTTGTCATCAGGACAGAAATATAACATTATGCACCCCACCTCCCACCCCCACAGATTCCTTTAATATATTCATTGAACTAAAATGAGGGCTGTCCAGAAAAAATCCAACCATTGTCAATATATTAAGAATGGTTACAGGGTGTTTTTCAGACAGCCTTCATGTTTAGAAAGTTCCTACTGTGTTTCAGGTTCTGAAGCTATATAAGTGAATAACTACCACATTCTAGGGTCTGAAGATAGGTCAGTGAACAAAATAAATACTCTCCATGTACATACATTTTCCTTTCAAATGGAGTAGACAGGAAATAAAGTGTGTGTGTATAAGAGAAAATGAAAGATAATATGTGTTTTAAAAAATTCAAGCAATAAAAGGGTATGTAGTGGTACAGTGTGCATAGAGGATAAAGGACTATATTTTAGATAGAATGGTCTAGAAATGCTTCTCTGGTGATTTAACATTTGAGTAGATATTTGAAGAAAGTGAGCTGACATACTGTAAAGATACCTGGGAAAGTGTTTTCAGCAGACAGATGAAAACGTTAAGACAGTGAGCCAGAGGCATACTTGCTGTGTTGAAGGAGTGACAGAGTTCAGCCTGGTTCCAGTGAAGAAGTCAAGGGGGAGCAGAGTAGAAGAAAAGGCAAGAAACTTAGTTGGAGCTAAGACTAACGGAGGAGTTAGGTCATGGTAAGGAATTGGCCTTTAATCTAAAGGGGGTGGGAGGCTACCTACTTGGCATATTAAAAAAATATTTCTTCTCTGATTTAGAAAGGCAGAACGGAAAGGGTAGAAACAATAATAGTTATAGTAACAGTCCCATTAAGTAATAGTTCCAATATAAATTTTAGGTAGCATTTAAGGATAGATTTGATGTGACATAAAAGAGAAAAAGATGAATTAATACATAAGTTACTTATGGCTGCTTAAAATGTTAGTGGTGAACAATTTCTATCTCTTTTGTGAATTGGCAATGACTTCACAGAAATGTTTTTAAAAAGAAAATTTTGAGTCCAAGTAAAAATAAAAAGTGTTGAAACATTTATTGATGTTGAACACGTGTGGAGGGGAAGAATATACTGGGATACATGCCATGTATTTGTAATCCTTACTTGAGACTAAATAAACTAAAATTTATTTTTATTCACTGATCCATCTGATATTTCTCTCCTGTTCTAACAAGTCATCAGTCACCCTATTTTACTTCCATTTATCTACAAAACTGTCAAATATTTAGTTTGTTACCTTTTCCAAAGATTGTTCATTGTTTTTGTTGAGATAAAATGTCATAGACTGAAATGCATTGACCTTAAGTGTACAATTTGAAGAGTTTTGTCAAAAAATACATACATATATATGTATAAAACACCTCACTAAAGATAAAAAGATTTTAAGAAAGATAAAGGGAATTTTCTTATACCTCCTTAGTTAGTTTCAACTCCCTATCAGTAATCAGTATTCTAATTTTTATTGCTCTAGATTAGCTTTGCTTGATTTCAAATTTAGTTGATCTGGCTTCTTTTACTGAATGTACTGTTTTTAAGTTTATTCATATCATTTTATAAATCAGTTGTTTATTTTTTAAATTAATGGTGAGGAATATTCCATTATAAAAATATATCCCAATATGATTATTCCTTCTCTTTGGATTGATATTTTTATTAACTGCAATATACATTCTTATACAAATGAGATTCTTCATTTTAATGTATTTTAATTTATACCTTCATAGGAAGCAGGAGACAATATGAAGTCATAAGACCCCAGAAAACATGAGAATTCTTGAGAGAAGGCTTCTCTTTTTCACTAAAAAATATTATTTTAAAAATAAATATTAAAGAAAATGTATCTGTTTTTTATATTTTTTTTCTATAAGAATTAAAAAAAAAATGTTCTCCATTGCTTTTATATAACAATATCGAACTCTCTCACAGATTTTGGATTATAATTGATGATCTCTGAGCATTCTGATAATATCTAAACTGGGATTTTAGTTTAATATAGTAGTCAGTATTGCTTGTCCATCCAGTCATCTAACAAAAGCAAAACGAAATCCCTAATGGAAAAGTAATATCTAAGAGCACCTCTCAAAATTTACCATTAAGTTCCAAAGACCACATCTCCCATCTTATCCTACATGCACACATACACAAAAGACATACTTACCAGTAAGGAAATAAGATACAATGAAAGTCAGTGATAAAAGCAACACACTGAAGAATTAGTCTCATGAAGTTTAAAGATACTGGCATAATCAGATAGAGATCATTAAAATGACTAAAGAAATCAAAGAGAGTTTTTGAATACATGACCAAGGAACAATGAACCAAAGGGGGGAAAAAAGCAAATTAAAAAAAAAGACCATATATAATATCCAAAAATAAAAATATATATAATTAAAACTCTAATCTCAATATGTAAGATTAATAGGAAATCAGACACAGTTCAAAAAGAAATTGAAGTATTATCAACATAAAAAATTTTTCATTTAAAAGTATTTAATTCAGGGGTCTTCACTATATTAAGTAGAAGTGGAGCAATTATCAATATTATCTAGTTCCAGAACATTTTAACCATTCCTAAATAAATCTCATACCCATTAGGAATTATTCCTCATTTCACTTTCTGTGTCTAATTGCTTATTTTACACATTTCAGGTACATAAACCCTCCCATATGTTGTCTTTTCTTTGTGGCCTCCTTCACTTAACATAATGTTTATAAGGTTCATTCATGTTGTAGCTAGTAACAATACTTCATTCTCTTTAATGGCTGAATAATATTCCATGTGTATATATACTACATTTTATTTCTCCATTCATCAATGGATTTATCATTTGGGGTTGTTTCTACTTTTTGGCTACTATGAATAATGCTGCTATTGTTTTTGTTTGTTCTCATGGATGGGCCACCACCAAGCCCTAATTATCGTCTCTCACCCAACACTAGTCTTCAGCAACTGTATCTGCCATCCTCAACCTCAACTGCATATTATTTTGATACCACAAGCTTTGTCCTAGTTTATGTTTGAAAGTAATGAAATATAGAATACATAATTCCACTTTTACAAGTGGATTTTAAGGGGCATCTCCATGCTGGCATTTAGCTGGGTGTAAACACAGGACCCAGCAGAAATAATGTTCAGCCACAGCATTGCTAGTTCATGAAAAAGGAATATTACTTCTGCCAGACTGTATATTCAAAAAATTCTATGCTTATACCAGCCCTGTGTTTTCAAAGCAAAACTTAAAAAGCTAAACCATTTTAATTCCTATTAACTACTACTAAAATAAGGTGTCCCAAAATAGATTTCTTATTGCCATCTAAAGAAATTGCAATATATTATCAATATTGTATTATTTTTTTATTCTTCATCTCAGAATTCTGTGAAGAAATTTACACCAAGAAACATATTATTTTAAATCTCTACTAAGCAAAACTATTTCTAGCTGAACTCTGCTTATTCTTTGTTAGGCATATGTACTCTCCCTGGTCAGAGCAGCATTTGATTGGAGAAGATTTTTTAAGTGACAACTAGGGTGCAATCAAATAGCTTAACTGATCAGACAGGAGCTTAGCAGACTTGAAAGACATGCTTCAGTTTCACCTGTAGTCTCATTTCTGTCCTCGTTTATAAACCTTCAAGCCCACATTGGAGTATGTCGTTCTTTCTCCTTCGCTTAACATCTGATGTGCACAACCAAAGCACACACAGCTGGTACTGATCAGACCAGACCAACACACTAAAAAACTTACATCAGTGAAGTAAGGCCAGGGGTCAGACATCCTTGGCAAAACTTGCTAAACATTTTTGTAAAATTACTTGCAGATTCATCAAGTTACCAGCAATTTTTCTGCATGAATGGGATCCAAAATGCATTTGTATGCCTGTGGATGTGCTATTTAAACTCAAGAAAAAAAGTCAATAATTGCCCAATTTACATTACTGAAAATATGGGACCTGAGGGCTGGGTGTGGAAGGGGCAAACTGAGTGGGAGAAAAAATGAAACAAACAAACAAAAAAACCAAGCATTCCCAGAGGGCAGCTATTCTAGAAGTTACCAGGATAACTTTTAAAAAGAAAATGACCTTGAGAGTTGGAATTCCATTTGGGAAGGGGAAAAGAAAAGAAACAGGCTGTGATCCAGAACAAAAAGGAAATAGAAATGCTTTAATTCTGCCCCTAAAGCAATGGGAATGTATTGTGTGTATTTGGATGTAGATTTTTTATTTTTATTTTTTTACTACCCTGGTGGGTAAACTGAAAAAAAATCCATTTCATTTATTTTATGACATTATGGCCCTTTTGGATTGAGATTCAGACCATTGGCAAGAAATATTAGTTTGATTGGACAAAAGATTAGTCTGGCATTCTCAGTTAGCTGGTTGCCAAAGGGACTTCTCTTCAACTATGTGTAGCTTGAAAACAATAGGAAGGTAATCATTTGTAAGAAACTTAAACTTCTGGTATTTATGTCAGAAGCCTTGTCGTCACAGAGTAAACAAATCTTGTTAGTGTGCCTACAAAATAAGCAAAAAAATGTAGAGAGTATTTGAAAACTAAATTTAACTCCACCTAGCTTTTTGTTTGTATTGCTTCAACAGTTCTCTTGATCTCCACCCCAGAGACATATTAACCACCACCACCACCCCTTTTTTTTTCTGTGCTTGCTCTCCTTATAGCTTTTGTTGCTTATTTTGCCCTTAAATTATTGTAATTGCTTACTATTTAAATCTATTTCTCATTGAGAGAAGAACAGTGTTATTTGGTCCACAAACATCAAAGTAGGTAGAAAAATAGTGTCATGACTCATTTCAACAAACTGAGATGGCCCGGTTTTCATCACAAATATTGCATGGTGATGTGCATGTGTTGAATGACTCACTATGTGAGGAACTATATTTCTTTTACATTCTTAGAGATACATCGTCCAATTAGTGATTTTTGATTTTAAGAAAATTCATCTAGGATATTGTCATTTGAACATTTATAATCTGAAATCTTGTATTCCCAATGTCTGGTATATAGTAGCTGCTCAGTAAATACTATACACAGACTGAATCATTCATTTGCAGCAATCAAGATTATGAAAAGGATTTTCTACAGAGTATATTAATTGAAATTAAGGTAATTGTTCCTTATTTAGAATCTTTTCTCTGAAACCACATAAAACCCTTGGATTTGAAAAAATTGTCTGGAAGAGATCAGTGGGTTGACTTTACTTGAGAGACAGCCAACATTTTTTCTCTTAATACATAGTTGGAATAAAGTGAGGAAAGACATTTAGATGTTCTTTCAGTGGTTTCTAAATTAATCCAGAGTAACAAAAAAAGGGGGAGGAAGAGACAGGGAGGAAAATTAAGAAGAGAGAAACAGAAGAGGGAGGCAGAAGGGAGAGAGAAAGTTTGGCTAGGAAACTTTCTGCTGTATTTATCTTAAGACATTAGCACTTTTTATGTAACAGTAATTTCAGCCCCACATTTCATTTTTACCATGTGTGCCACATTTTAAACGAACTCCCAGAATGTGCTATGAAATAGTCCTAGTTCAGCATCACACCTGGGTTCAAGAACCTAACTACTTCTTGTCCTCATGCTAAACCCTCACCTTCATGTGTCAAGAAAAATAGCCATTGCCATTTACCATCTGGTTCAAATGTACTCTTTTTCTTTATTTTATTTTATTTTTTTATATTTTAAAATTGTTTTGCAAAAACAACAATAAGAATAGAGCGATAGCAAAATATCATTCAACCCTTTCACTGCACTGGTATTTTATTGCCATGAGCAGTGTGGTTTCAGTGATATCCTCAAGTAAATAAGAAATGAAAATTGGGTTATATCAATTATGACATTTGGATACAACATATATATTGAAAAACATTTTTGAAGGTGACTATGGCTGCATCCAGCGAATAAAATACAAGTGTTTTATCATAAACTGCATTAGCATACACACCTGCACTACAATAAAATACGCGGAGAGGCAAAAAATGCGAACAAAAACCAAATTGAGACATATTTGTCATACACATAGCAGCAATAGCAACTCATGACGAGACATTATCGTCACACGCAGTAAAAGGGTTAAAAATTTTAATAAGAATTTGAACACAGTAAACTCAAATTTTTCTTTCATATTTTCTTGAGTTTGATGTTATATAACAAAAGTTGGCAACATCCTTTGAATGTAACTAATTGTTTATTAGCAATCAGGTATGAACTTGGGATGTATCCATCTTATAATGTACTTCTATATGGCAAGTACATGTCTAATAGGTTCTAACTTAATATTGATTTGTATTCTTATTGCATTTGCATAATAAAAATGCAATATTTATAATTAATTTTTGAAATTTTGGGATGATATAATATTGGTTATATTGTTTTTTGCTGTGTAATTACAAACTATTTTCAGTTTTACATTTATAAGTACGATTTAGAATGCTCAATGATGTTTTTTCCTTTCTACTATCACTTTTTTTTTCTTTCTAATCACCTTTTTATACATACCTGTCTACAGCAGTTATCTGTTTACAAACTGTATCAAGTAAAGTTTGGTTCACAAACATCATACTAAGTAGAAGAATACTGTCATATGTTATTTTAACAATGAGGTGGTCCAATTTTTCACAGATATTGTATGGTAATGTGCTTTCTGATGAATAGTTAACAATGTGAGTAAACTATAGTTCTTTTTCATCTTAGAAACATTTTGTTCATTTACTAATTTTTGAATTTGAGAAAATTTATCTAAGATATTGTCATCTGAATGTTTGTAATCTGAAATTTTGCTTACAGGATGAATTTTGCTATCATTACAATATAGATTGCTTCTATCTATTTGCATTTGATTTCTGAATCATCTTAAAGTTCTGAAATATCTTTCTCTCTCAGTTTTCTTCTGTTTGCCATTATGAGAAGAATGTGAGAAATTCTGAATTCAAAATTGTGTTCAAGGAAAACTAAAACTGGACTACAAAATGATGTCTCTTGTCTCCTTTCAGACCTTTTTCAAAGATAATACAATACTTTAAACAGCACAATGAATAAAAGTGAAAGCACAAAACAATATATATTTTTTATAACAGTGATTATTTCAGTATTTTATTATGCTTTTAGGTGACTTAATTATTACTTTGTTTTCTTATTTAATTTTTTAAAGTATACTTGAGAATGATTGAGAAGTAATGAGAAAATAATTTCTAGGCTGATTAAATAGAAAAATATTTCAAGACACAGGAAAAAAATAAAATCACTAAAAACTTATAATGTATCATATAGATATAAAAGTTTTCAATGGATTCAAGTGACAATTACAGAACAAGTAAATTTTATACCAGTTTAATAAAAATATGTGAATCTCTTTATTGTTTGGAAGATCCCTAAGAAAGAATAAAAATCATGAAGTATTCCTACTTACAAATAGAATTATTCTAAAAAGGAAATGCAGAACTAAAAGTGGGTTAGACGAAGCTGATGATGAACAGAGTTAATCAAATATAATACTTTTTAACAGCAGAAATTAGCAGTGTGTATTTGTAAGTGTGTTGAAACATACTATCCATTGTTCTACATTCTGTACAATTTGGGGCTAGATTCTGGTGTTCCACTTTCATTTTATTTATTGCAACATTCCTTATAAATCCAATTCAGCATCAGTTTTGCTCAGGATCAGCCCTGAGGACTTTGATCTAGTTCAATGCTGCCATAGGTGGAAGAGTGAAAATCTTGATTCGGTAAACAACTTGAGCTTTTGATCTGAAAATAAATCGCTTCCAGGGAAATTGGACCAAAATATATTTTATTTTCCTGGCTCTGTCTGTTTCTCTTTCTCACATCAGAAACTCCAGCTGCATACAAATTACGTTCCTCCATATCATATCTGGGAGCACCTAATTGGTATCTCTTGCATTAGGTGTTCAAGAAAACATGCTCAAGAAAATGTTCACTCTCCTGCAGATGCAATGCTTCTTGGGTTTCCTCTATTAGGAATACTGATGTTCCTGGCATGGTTGCTGGTTCAAGTACAAAGTCTCTCTCCTTGATACCAAACCCATTATTTCTTTATTGGTAGATTCTAGAAGTCTTC